>JABEVN020002426.1:0-21463 GCA_013146195.2 Codonopsis lanceolata
GTTTTACATAATGGAAGATATTTCGCCATTGGTTTCTTCTTTTCCATGAAAGAGGCTTCGAGAATAGACATTGCTTCTTTGAATATCTGAGGTTCATTATCCACTATAAATGTGGTCACAAAGTCGGTCCGAAGGTTTTAGTTATTTTGCTGTTTGCTCCTTCTTGGTTCATCATCCGGTGCAGTTGTATGGTCTTCTTGGACTATGTCCAGGGACCAACGTCCGTGGGGACCATGTTCTCGTATTCGCTTGTGTCCCAAGGAAATTAGCGTTTTCCATTAGTATTTTGGTTATTTTTTAATTGAAGTATGTTTTCAAAAAGTGTGACATTTCTTGATTCGAGTATTGTATTTACTTCAATATTTGGATTGTGGGACTTGTGCACTAAGAACCTATAGGCACTACTCAAAGTTGCATATCCTATGAAGATACAATCTACGGTTTTTGGACCGATTTTCATCTTTTTAGGTAATGATCTTTGCCACCTTAAGCACCCCCACACTTTGATGAATTTATAGGAAGGTTTCGACGGTCCATAATTCATAAGGAGTTTGCTCCAATTTCTTGTGTGGTAACTTGTTGAGCAAGTAATTTCTTTGTGAGCACCGCCTCCCCATTTCGTCGGGTAGGCTGATTGAATCGATAATGAATTCATCATTTCTTTGAGTGTGCGATTTTTTCCTTTCCGCAATCCCATTGGATTGTGGAGTATAAGGAGGAGTCACTTGATGAATTATTCCATGTCTTTGCAAAAAGTCCTTAAAAGGATGTACGTACTCACCTCCTCTATCAGATTTGAGAGTTTTTATCTTTTTCTCAAGTTGATTTTCTACTTCGTTCTTGTACATTTTAAATGTCTCGAACGATGTATCTTTACTATTTAGCAAGTAAAGATGACAATAACGTGTGCTATCATCAATAAAGGTGATGAAATAGTTTTTCCCGCCACATGACTCTATGGATTTAAAATCACATAGATTGCTATGAACTAGCTCTAGTGGTCGAGTGTCACGTTGTATTGTTTGAAAGGAGGTTCTTGTTTGTTTGGCCTCAACACATACTTTACATTTTTCCTTAGTGTCGATTCGAGCTTTTGGAATTAAGTCAATTTGCATTAATCGTCTTATAGAATCATGGTTAACATGACCTAGTCTAAGATGTCAAATATTAGATTGCTCAAGCAAGTAAGAAGATGTAGATACTTTATTATTAATGCTACTATTGTTGGGTGGGGTTACCACCAGTACATTACATTTGAACAAGCCCTCATTGAGGTAACCCTGGCCCATGAAAACTCCACTATTCGTAAGTACAAACTTATCGGATTTGAAGACCAACTTGAACCCATGCTTTATTAAAAGGGAGCCGGAAATTAGGTTTTTCCTAATATCCGGGACATGGAGGACATTGGTGAGCACCAATTCCCGTCCGCTGGTCATCTTGAGTATCACTCGCCCCTTTCCTTCCACTCCAGAGGTGGAAGAGTTGCCCATGAAAAGCTTCTCGTCGGACGTCACTTTGGAGTAAGATGAGAACATCTTTGCATCGCCGCATATGTGACGTGTGGCGCCGGTGTCAACATACCATTCATGACCCGTGCCGACCAAGTTTGTCTCGGAAACCACACAAATCATGCTGATGTCTTCATCAACCACGTTGGTTTCTTTGCGGACTCGCTTCTTGCCTTGGCACTCCGCAGCTTGATGGCCCTTCTTATCACAGTTCAAGCACTTGCCCTTGAACTTGTACTTCTTTCCTTGCGTAGACGTCCCTTCCCCGGAGCTTTTACGCTTCCCGTTCTTGGCGTCTTGCTCGATCACATGCGCCCCTTCTATGGGGCGAAGCTGCTTCTTGTCGACGACCCGGTTATTCTGCTCAATCCGTAGCCTTAGGATCAAATCCTCCAACGACATATCTTTGCGCTTATGCTTGAGATAGTTTTTGAAGTCCTTCCATGCGGGAGGTAGCTTCTCGATCATTGCCGCAACTTGGAATGCTTCGGAAACTATCATCCCTTCGGCTGCTATCTCGTGCAAGATAAGTTGGAGTTGTTCAACCTGTGTCATAACACTTTTGGAATCATTCATTACAAATTCTAAAAACCTAGCAACTACAATTTCTTCGGTGGCATCTTCGGTTTTGTACTTCTTTTCCAATGATTCCTAAAGGTCCTTGGCCGTCTTAAATGGGCTGTATACATCGTATAACGAGTTATCTAGTCCATTTAAGACGTAGTTCCTGCAAAGGAAGTCGGAGTGCTTCCATGACTCGACAGCGGCCACGGTGGTGCGATCCGTTTCCCCTTCTTTCAAGATAGGGGTTGTTTCCTTCAGGCACTTGGACAGGTTCAACGTCGTAAGGTAGAAGAGCATCTTTTGTTGCCATCTTTTGAACTCTTTGCCAACAAATTTTTCCGGCCGCTCACCATGAGTGTGAACGGTGGTATGCATCATTTACGCCATGGGTTGCATTTATGCAGCGGCGACGAGTTCCTTTCGAGTGGAAGCCATCTTTGCACACAAAACATGATTATGCTAAGTTATATGAAACAATATTGTTTCTATATAATTAGCAACCAGATTTTAATAGACTTTCCTGTGCAGTCTATGTTGTTTTATTTATGTGTGACAGATTAAAACACTTTAATTAATACAGTTAAGTGTTACTTAGTATGCTGATTACAGATTACTAAATTTCAGAATCAGGTTAGTGTGAGTTCTGAAAGCAGACAGAATTTTGAAAATCTGTTAGAACACAAACAGATTAAATGCAGTTTTTAAGAAAACTGGAACAGAACTAAGTATGAATCTGTAATTGGAAACAATAACGGTAATAGAACTGAATCTGAGAATCTGTAATTTAAAAGCAGGTTAATATAAGTTAAAGCGGGTAATCCGATTCGCAGAACTTTCGCATCGTTGTGTGTTAAGTTTTGAGAACCGTAAGAAAAGCGTTTTTAAACAGCAGTTATGACTTAAACTGAATCGTAATTTACGCTTGGAAAGCGAAAAGGGGAAAGTGAAATATTGTCGAGGTTAGGTGAGAAACGATGAAAGAACTAAAGGAAATTAAGTAGTGCAGAAATTTCTGTTTATGAACTTCCAGAATCAGGTTAATGCAGTAACAAATAATGCAAAGAGCAGGCTGTTGTAGAATCAGGTTAATGCAGTAACAAAATTCAGTTTAATGCAGTAACATTCAGATCAATGCAGTAACATTCAGATCAATGTAGTAACATTCGAATCGATTTAAATGCATTCGTAAAAAAATTTCTGAACACAGCAAGGCGATGGCGAGAATCGATATCTCCAGAATCAGTTATTTTTATGAGAATCTGTGAGCACAAACGACATGCGATGCAGATTTCAAAGCAGGTTTAAAAATAGAAAAATGTTTAGATCACAAGCTGAGGCAGACTATGTAATGTACTGGTTATAATCATTACGGATGTCGAAACGCATTTAAAAGCAGTTATAGATTGCCGAAACAAGTTAAAGCATTCTGAATTGCAAAATGTGGCGATCTATAGGTTGACTGTGATAAACACAAGTAGCATGCAGAAAATTTCCAGAAACAGGCTGTTTTAATGGATGCAACAGTATTTTGTGTTTAAGGTTTTAATATTGAAGCAGAAACAGATTAAGCTGTTTTGAATCTGTTTGTATGAGCAGGTTATAAGCAGTTTCAGATTTAAACTGTGTAGGCTAAATGCACACTTCATACAACCAACTGATGCAGAATTAGATTAACATGCTAATGAAAACTGAAACAAAAGCAAGTTATATGACTATCCAGAATCTGTTTGTATAAACAGAAACAGAAAGTAGGCAGAATCAGATTTGTGTTAGGGCAGATTTCTGAATATGTAATATACAGATTCTATGTTCTGAATCTGTTTGCGAAAGCTTGAGGTTATATGCGGTTCGATTAAAGCGGTCGGGCTTTTTGAGCGAAAATGTAAATTAGAAAGCAGGATGTACATAAACGGCAAAGATGCGAGAATATGGTATACAGAAGGTATGTTCTGGTAATGTGCAGATTCTGTAATATGTAATAAACAGGTTATATTTATTGCCTGAAAATACAGAATACAAAAAGGCAGAAATAGATGCAAATCTGTGAATAAACAGAAATGCATGCATAATCAAGATGTGTCCTGATGCTGGAAACGAAACCAAGCCAAAAATACTTTTGTCTTAAGATTGTAGGAGGGGGTATGGCTGATTTATGCTTCTAGTGATGTGTGTGTGTGTGTGTGCACAAAAGAGTGACGAATATCCTCGAGCAATTAAGCTATTTCCTTATGACAAAATCTGTCTTGTATACAGACTGGACGGGGTATGTCAGTGTGTCTCCCAGGTTTCAGGATACTTACGTGATTGAAGAGGGCAGTCTTCCGATCTGCAGTCACCGACGAATCTAACACGCTGCTGTATTTCTCTGTATTCGGGGCAGAAAGGTTGCAGAAAGAGGAGAATTTTCGATTACTAAAAATCTGTGTTTGAAGCAGTATTTAAGTGTCAGTTGGGGATGACGGTTGGGAGCAGCTGGAGCGGTTGGCTGTCTGAAAACAGACACAACCGTAGGCAGTTACGGTTGTCTGAAAGAGACACAACCTTCTCCTGGCGACTGAACTTTTGAACCTGTGTAAAAGGTTCATGCTGAAAAGGTCACACACCAAATGAACCGATAGCAAAAGGATAGGTTCAGGCAGGCAAGCCGGTTGAGTCGGGACGGGCCGGCGGCGGCGGTGCGTGCGTGTTTGAACCTACACCTAGGTAGGTCTTCCCTCCTACACAAAAGTGTAGTGTCCCAAGGGCCTAAAAGTAAAGCCTCAGAGCTCTACCTTATAAGGTAGAGCTTGTTTCATTTTGTTCCCAATGTGAGATTCCCACACTATTTTTTTTTTTTAAGGAAACAGGGGAGGCACCCTGCGAGATTTATTAATTAAAGAAAAGAGTACAAACTTGAGGGGGACAACCAGCCTTGCCCTTATAAATGGGAGGACAGAGGAGCCTAACCTCGAAAAGGAAATTACAAAGCAAAATGTTAAGAAATACGAACATAAGGAGTGCTTCTAACATCAAGATTAATGAGACCACGAATCTGAGGAGGGAGATCTGAAGCATGGGCAAACTCTGTCTGAGAGAGAGAGTCACAAGCCAAGTTTGCCAGCCTGTCAGCAACAGAATTAGCCTCTCTGAAACAATGAGCAAAAGAGACTTGCCGGAGGTCCTTAATGCGAAGAATATCTCGAAAAACATATGAATGAGCCCAAGGGAAACTATGGCCTTTGGTGATACATTCAAAAATAACTTTAGAATCAATCTCCACAATAATGTTACCCAAATCTTTGTCAAGAATCCAACGGAGGCCAAAATGAAGAGCCCGAAGTTCTGCCACCATATTGGTACCATCACCATAAAACGAAGAGAAGGCATATACAACTCTACCAAGAGAGTCACGAATAATACCACCACCTCCAATACAGCCAGGATTACCACGACAAGCACCATCTATGTTTAATTTTAAGAAGCCACTGGGGGGTTTGGTCCAATACACAGATTGTATAGTAATCTTCTTACGAGGCCCAAAAGAAATACGGGGCGAGACAGATAAGTCAGAAAGAAAGTAGTTGGCCGCTTGAAGGGAATCATGGAGATCTGCACTTATATTATGAATGAGCACATGCACAGGAGCACGTTGACCTTCAAAAAAAGCATGGTTTCGGAATTTCCATAGATGCCACAAGATGAAAGAAGGAAGAAGACTAAAGACTAGGGAAGAGCGATACAACCACCAAGAGAAACATCTTTGTTGGATAGAGTCAGGCTGAGAGGGAATCCCAAATTTATTATGGAAAAAATTCCAAACAGAGGAGGCAGAAGAGCTTGAGAGAAAGACGTGATCAAATGATTCAAAGTTACCTTCTTCGCAGCAGTAACATTTTGAAGCTAATGAAAAACCTTTGTGCAAAAGGCATTTGTCAATAGGGAGTTTATACTGAAGGAGCCTCCAGAGAAAAATGCCAACTTTCCTGGGCAAATATTTGTGCCAAACATATCTAGCAGACAGTAATAAAGGACGAGGAGGCCTGACAATAGAAATTGCTGAAGAAAGAGTAAAAACACCTTTGGAAGTGGCTGTCCAGCATGCACGGTCGGGAGTGTCATGAAGGGTGATAAACAAATCCTGAACTTTGGATGACAGATTAGATGGGAGCACAGACCTATCTGTAAGGATGTCCCGAACCGAAGACAAATCGCAACCATCAGGTTTGGCAACAACAGAATCTGGGATCCAATTATCGAACCATGGAGAGCAGTCTCCATTTCCAATAATCCATAAAATTTTAGGTTCAGCAAGTTCTCTAGCTTGAAGCAGGTGATTCCAGACATGTGAGCCTTTACCAACAACACAGCTCGGGTGATTGCGAGAGCAATAGCGAGATTGAAGGAAATTGGACCAGATATTAGGCACAGTGCGAAAACGCCACCACAGTTTAATGTTGAATGCTTTGGAGAGATCGGCCATAGAGTGAATCCCTAAACCCCCCTCTTCGGTTGGGCAGCAACAAGAGGACCACGAAATCCAGTGGCTTCTTTTTTTCCCGTCGACCTGGCCCCAGTAAAAATTGGAGAACATGCGATCAATGGCTGAAGTGACAGAGACAGGAGGGTCTACAGCAGCTAGCAGATAAGTAGAGATAGAAGAAAGAACATGCTTGATAAGAGTGACTCGGCCAGCAGCATCCAATAAAGATCCCATCCAGGAGCAAATTCGAGACTGAAGTTTCAGCAAAAGAGAGTCGAAATAGAATTTTTTCTTGCGACCATGGTAAAGAGGGCACCCAAGATAAGTAATGGGCAGAGAACCCCTACTGAAGCCAATAGAAGCTTGACTAATATCCGATCGATTGGAATCAGACGAAGGACCAAGATAAAACGAGCTCTTAGAAGAATTGACAAGCTGGCCGAAAACAGCTTCATAAGCTTTGATAATATCTCTGTGGAGCAAAATGGAATTTTTCCTGCCATTGCAAAAAATAATTATATCATCCGTAAAGGCAAGGTGGGAAACTATAGGGCAACCACTGACTGTAGAGTAAATAGTAGAGCGAACATTATCATGGAGATGAATAAGACTTCTACTAAGAACTTCAGCTGCGATGATGAACAAACTAGGGGAGAGGGGATCTCCTTGGCGAAGACCTCGAGAGGAGGGGAAAAAACCAGCAGAACTACCATTAATTAAAATAGAAAACCAATTGTCAGAGATAAGACGCCAAATAAGATCAATGAAAACTTCGTGGAATCCAAATTTCCTGAGAACACGGATGAGGAAAATCCAAGAGACCCTGTCAAATGCCTTGGCCATGTCAAGTTTAAGGACCACATTAGAGCCAAGGACCTTTTTGTTAAGGTGACTCATCATTTCTTGGGCTAAAAGGATATTGTCTTGTATGGTACGGCCCTTAGTAAATGCACTTTGATTCTCCGAAATGATATGAGGCAAAATGGGAGCAAGCCGGGTCGAGAGAATTTTAGAAATAACTTTAGCACAGAAATTGCATAAGCTTATGGGGCGGAGATCCTTAAAAGAAGACGGAGAGTCCACTTTAGGGATCAAAGCTATAAGAGTACTTGACCAAGACTTGGGAAGAGAAAATCCCGAGAAGAAATCAAGAATGGCCTTACAAAAATCATCACCAATAATGTCCCAACAAACTTTGTAAAAGTGACCATTAAAACCATCGGGGCCAGCAGCACTGTCTCCATTAAGATTAGAAATAGCAGCCTTGATTTCTGATTGAGAAGGGGGGAAGATAAGAGATTCATTCCATTCAGCAGTTATAATAGGAGGGATCATGTCCAGATCAGAATTAGAGACATCCTCAGCTTGGAGTTGAGACTGGAAGAAACGAACCGCTGCTTGCTTAATATCAGCCTCAGAATTAAGAATAGAGCCGTCAACATCATGTATAGAATGGATAAAAAGGCGACGATGGGATTGCTTGACAGTGGAATGAAAAAGTTTTGAGTTACCTTGGCCCTCCCGAAGCCATTTAATTTTTGCCTTTTGACGCCAGTAAAGCTCTTCCCGGGACAGAAACTTCCGAAGATTAGCCTGAGCCGCCATAAGATTTTCTCTATTAAGATCGGAGTTGTTGAGCTCATATAATAATTCCTTTTCTATCACATCCTCCTCTGCAGCCTTAAGATTGTCAAAAATATTACCAAATGTCAACTTGTTCCACTGTTTAAGGGCGGTTTTAACATTCCGAAGCTTCCTTGAAAAAATAGACATCGGCCTCCCATTTTCTGGAATGGACCAAGCTTGAAGAACAGTAGCTTTAAAGGAGTGATGACTGGTCCAAGTATTTAAAAAACGGAAGGCAGACGGACTGTGAGAAGACTGATGCGTAAACGTGGTTAAGAGAGGAGAGTGGTCAGAACATGTTCTATTTAGATGCTGGACTGAGGTGGCAGGGAAGTTGTCCAACCAATGCGAATTACAAAGCACCCGGTCAATACGTTCATGAATTGTGGCAGATCCCTCTCTCTTATTCCACCAGGTAAAATGACTCCCAGAGTATCCCATGTCAATAAGACCGGAGGCCGATAAGCAGGCATGAAAATCCAAAGCTCCATTACGATCCCAACCAGTGCCCCCAGATTTCTCATCAGGGTGAAGAATAATATTAAAATCTCCTCCTAGCAGCTAAGGAGTCTGAGGAAAACTAGAACTGAAATGGATAATATCATTCCACAAATCTTGTCTATCCCTGGAATCACACCTTGCATAGACACAAGTGAACACAGCATGAAAAGACCAAGTGTAATGCTGAATTTGAAGAGAAAGAAATTGAGAAGATTCAGAAAGAAAAGAGCAGGTGTAACAAGCTTTAACAAACACCCAAATAGAACTTGCTGCATTAGAAAAAGAGAACTTAAACCTGAGGCGGCGAGTGACAACTTAAACTTTGTCGAGGTCGAGCATAGGTTCAAAAATTGCAATAATAGAAATATTATGCAGGCGAACGAGTTGCTTGAGACGACTAACAGTAGGGTCGTTCCCGATACCACGAACATTCCAAAAAAGGGCTTTACAATCCATTAACAATGGTGTTGGGAAACTGATGAGGAGGGCTTAGTTGCCTAGGAACGAGTTTGACGAGTAGGGAGAGGAATAGATTGTTTAGACCTTGGTAAGATCGGGATTTCCAGATTGAGGCCTTGCATGGAATGATGATCTTATTCATCTTTACTTTCTATTGTGTTCAGTACTGCAAATCGATTGGGAGAGATTATAGTTTCCTTGTGAGGTAAATCCGAAGGCAGATCAGGATTAGGGGGAGGATCACAGCTCACCTCTGAAGAATGGGACGTAGAAGGAACTTGGGGGGCTGGAGGAGCATCATTCGCTGTAACTGGGATATCTTGGCAGCCTTTTGGAGAAGAGATACTTTCCTTCTCAATTTGAGACTTATCAGAAGCAACTTTATTAGGATCAGGATCCTCGGCAGAATCAAAATTGGCTTGGGCTAGATCAGGTTCTAGGACTTGTTCCGACATTGCATTCGAGGGTTCAATCGGGTCTTTAGAGCTGGAAGGGGCGGCTTTGTTTTGCATGGCAGAATTCTTTTTTGGGGTCCAACGTTGGCGGTTAGGGGAAATAGGGTTAGGATTCGATGGCTTTGGTTCAGGATGCAATGCCTTACAAATCAGATCATTGTGACCTTGGCAAAGACAATGAGTACAATAAAGAGGAAGATTCTCAGCCTCTATAGGCTGCCAGAAACTTGGAAGAACATCTCCACAATCTACCCAAACCCTAGACGGGCATGGCTTAAGAAGATCTACTTCAACACAAACCCGAGCGACACTAGGACGAGTGAGATTAATGGTGGGCTGGTCCAGCATCAAAGGTCTTCCAAACAAGGAAGCAATTGAAAACAGTGCGGACTTATTAAAGAGATGGATTGGGAGACACGGAAGATCAAACCAAACTGGGACTATCGAGCTTTCTACATCTGGTCTAAAGTTTGGCGTCCATTTAAAAACTCTCATGGGGAATCGGCCGAGATACCACTGATCCTTGATCCAAAGGCGTTGGTAGTCTTCATCGTGATGGACTTGAATCAATATGTGTTTGGCATCCAGATGGCCTATAGTGAAGGCAGCCTTTAGGCCTATAGTATGGAAGTATTTACGCGTGCCTCCATCGATGGGCGACCGTGAGAGAATTTCCCGATCAAAGTGTGACTAAAAGGTTTGGCTAGGGTAGCGATTAGATCTGGAGATAGCTTCAGCGCTGGTTCTCCCTTGTATGTAGAGGGAGGGATAACAAAGGAGGGGGAAGAAGAAGTAGGAGAAGAATTTAGGGCTGCAGCAAACGAGATAGGTGTAGTGTTAGAAGAGGAAGGAGGTGGATCAGGCGGCATAGGGGGAACGGCTTCCATGGACGCAAGGCGGCTGGCGGCTGTGAGTGAATCGCACCCGATTCCCACACTTCATTTTACATGACTTAGCCTTATTCAAGTTTATTGGAAACCAAGTTTCCAACAAAGATTCAATGAAACAAGAGTTGACATAGAAGATTTGAAGCCATGAAAAGCATATCAATATGAATTAAAACATACATAAATTGAAACTTTTATTTCAATCACACAATAAATAAGTACAAAGAAGGAAAATTAGCAGACTTTCTCAAAAGTGGTAAATTCTCAATGGAAATAACTAATGACAACTTAGATCTTGAAGAATGGATACCAAAAAATGATTAGGATCATACAATTAAAAATTATCAAATAGAGCTTAGATCTTAAATAAATATCAAATTGTGCGTAGATCTTAACGATTTGGTTGAAGAGATTAAACTCAAAAAGAAAGAACTTACTTGCAGTCTTCATCGTCTTCTTCAGTAACATCCATCGGCTCAGAACAAAAAATATGAGAGGCAGGCTTAGGGTTGGAGCAGATTGAATTGTTTAGGGTTTGATTAATAGATTGCATAAAAACAGGTTTATATAGAAAATTTTGTGTAACGGTCTAATTTGTTTTCTTTAAATAAAGCTTAAATAATTTGACTTTAGACAGGTTGGAAAAGTAATTAGAGGCAAAGCAAATAATGTTGTAATTTAGTCAATTAATAATCCTTATCCCTGCACTACCTTTATTGACATAATATAATTATGAAATAGACTATTTTCACCACATTAATTGGTTCAATTTATTTCATCGAAATGGGTGGCCCAATGGTAGAGATGTGGCTTCATAAAGTGTGAGGTCTCAGATTCGATTTCTTCCCATAACCCTCTTAGGAAAAAAAAATTATATTTGAAAAGAGCAAAAACTTATTTAAGACAGTTTTAAGAATAGTCTTTGTAAGATGAATCTTACTTATCTGATCCATCGTGTGTTGGTGAGTTGAGTTGTGAGAAAGTGAGACTATATCTTACAAATTAAAATCTGTAAAACCGTTTTACATGAAACATACGCTTTGAAAAATCTAATAATTAAAAGATTGCTTTATAACTACCATTAGAGTTGGTCATAATTACAATAATCTTTTAGTATAATCAATAATATCAAATATTGAGGGTAAAGATTAAATATTATGAGAATTGTAGATTTAATTTTTAAAAGTAACTCTTTAAACGAAACATTTAAAAAAATAGACTTTTACCTGAAATAAAGAGAGAAATAAGTCTTATTTATTTGGTACATTTACTTATAGATTTTGTCACTGTACTATGTTTCAAACGAAATTGTAATTGTAGTTTTAAAGATAAATGTAATTTCGCTAGCTGCTGTCCCTAACTGTAATCCAATTTTAACGGAATCAATTTCAGTTGTCTCCCCTTAAAGTTTTTTAAAATGTTGGAAGATTCTTAATGATTGTTAATGTTATCAAGTAGATTGTTTTTTGGGTTATAAATTATAACAGGGTCCTTTTTTGTTGTTGCTTTTAAGTGTTAAAAAAAATTAATTTATAAACAAAAAAAATGAAAGAATGAATAAAATATAAAAATAAAAATAAGAACAAAATATATATGGTTTGAAATATTTTTCTTAATGAATCGTATAATAAAAATATAATAATAATTGTAATAATAATAATAATAAAACATAATAATTTAAAGGAAATATAATCGATTAATAAATTTTGAAAAATTTTACTTCATTAAATCTGGTGATTAACACTCATTCATTGAATGTAATTTAATTCGTAAAGAGAATTGACTTAATTATAAATTATTTTTGTATTAACATTTTTCAAAATTCGTTATAATTGAGAATTATAAATATAAGATTATAAAAAAAATAAAACTTTTAACTTAATCTATAATAGCCACCATGAAAATTGTGATGTGTAATTTTTTTTTTCAAATATTACTCTCTTTTTGTTATAAGAATATTTTTTTACAATTTTTAATGTTATTGATGATTTATGTCTTATATGTTTTATTTAATAATCATTTAGTAATTTAGTAAACATTTTTAAGTAATTAATTATTTTTTTATTAATTTGTTTTTAATAATTATTACGTAATTTTTAAGCAATTTAATAAATAATTTTTAGTATTAATTATTAATACTTTTCTCATAATTTTTTATTTAGGAAAAATATATCTTTCCTTCTTATTTACACTTTTATATTTCATTCATTCTTTCTTTTTTTTTGTTCATAAAATATATATATTTAACCTCTAAAAGAAAAAAAAAAGATAATTTAAGAACCATAAAGCATTTAAGCTTTAAGTTAAACTATTATTAAGCATCTTCCTAAATTTTTTTAAAAAAGTTTGGGGAGGTAATTGAAATTAATTTCGTTAAAAATAGTGATAATGATGAAATTGTACCTCCCTTTTCAAGTACAATGATAATTTTATTTAAAAAATAGTACATTGAAAAAATGTAATGACTGGTTAAAGTACAATAGAAAAAATTAACCATTTTCCCTTATTTTGACATATAGATATTCGTTATTATTCTTATTTTACATGATTCCAAAAATATGATATTGTTCACACATATCATGCGAAAATTGATGTAATATTCGTGGGAATTATAAAAAATTAAAAAAGGTAAATTTTAAATACTAAAATGTTTGACTTGTAAAATCGAACTCTATTTTTGGGATGGAGAAGTATAGAAACAAGGAAAACTTAAATAAAAAAAAAGGAAAGAAAGAAAGAAATCCATTCATTTACAGTTATCATACAATACATGAACCCTTCATTCACAAAAAAAAAATAAAGGTCCTTCTTTCTAAGAACTACTCATAAAGTCTGCACTACATGTGTGCAATTTTAAATGATATTACTTTCGTTCCAAAATAAATAATGTTTCTAGTAATTTGTACAATATCATCATTTAAAATCATTTATTGTAGTTAAGTTGTACTAGATTTTTCTCCTTCTATTCAACAACATTTTCAAAGAACATTTATATTTGACAAAATATAAATAAATGTTTTGTAAAATCCTAAAATATAATTTATTTTGGAACAATGTTGTTTACTGAACATCATTTATTTTAGGACGAAACTTTTGCTCTCTTTCATCTGGCTACTAAGATGTTTATAGTACATTTCAAGAGTATTTAAATTGAAATAGGCATTTGATGATTTAATGTTTGACTGAGGGTTAGGTATTGTCAATATATGCAATTTGATGCTCGTTTCGTATAATACTTTTGAGTCGGATTAAATATTTTTTATTAACGGGTCGAAATGAAGTTATTACCACTTACCAGACCTATCTATGATGTATTGAGTAAGAATTATGTAACAATGATGAGGTCCTTGATAAAGTAAATAGACTGGGGTAGAAGGATGGAAAGGAAATCCATTCCAAGGTAAAGATCAAGACTTGTCTTTAATTATAAAAATATATATATATCAGGACTTCCTCCATTATATTTTTTTCTTTACTTTTTCTTCCTTTTCCCCATATAGTTCTACAAACAGTAGCATTTTATTATTATTATTATTATTATTATTATTATTATTATTATTATTATTATTATTATTATTATTATTATTATTATTATTATTATTATTATTATTATTATTATTTATTTTTATTATTATTATTTAATTATTTTTTTTAAAGTAGTAGCATATATATACTATTAGTTCAACCCCCATCTGAAACATTTCAAAGAAAATGTTCCACATATAGCTCTTATTGATTTCATAAGATCACTATACTATATACAAATTAAGCCAACCATTATGGAAACGAAAACATGCAATTGATCGGTGCAAAACTTGCAACTGAACATTGAATAACGTTTTGTGAGTAAGGATCGAAGCTCACGAAGTCTCTGATACCAGATAGTTCTATCAATTTTCTTAGACTCTTCTTACAACCCAAGTTGCATTAATTACAGTAATTATCCCTCCTGACATTCATAAAAAGCGAAATGGTGTAAGGAGCAACCATAGCCTAAATTAGACATGTTTTCACTATGATGTAAAAGTGTTTCCATGTCAATTTTGGTTTTGTCTTGCTCAATATGATCAAGGAGGTTGACATCTAACCTTTCTCATCATCTCAAGAAACCTAGGAATGAAGAAACTTACCAGAAAACAACTTGCAAGAAACAATTGAAATTAAAATGCATTTGAACTATAAATCCCCGAATAGAGCTTCATGCCTCAAGGAATTTAAATATTGTTCAATAAAATCAACACAAATCTCATGGTGTCACAGAACCTATCTAAAATTGAAACCAGACGATTTGTTTGAAAATCCAAAGAAGAAATATTTCCAACACTTTATGTGTATATACTAAGTTCCAATATCCTCACCTTAAGTTACATTTAACGACATTAGATTCCAAATCATGGCATCCAATATATATACTAATACCAATCAATTAAATTATACCATATTTAAATGGAACCAATCAATCTTGCAACGCAAAAGCATGTCGTTACAGCAATGGAACACATCTAAGAGATAACAAATATGATAATTGAATTGAATTACCTAAACCCTAAAATTCACATTTCACTCATAAGCAGATTAACAAATATATTTCCAATTACACAAAATTAAAAGTTTGAAATGATAAATTACCAGACTTTGGAGACACTTGAGCTACCACATAAGACAGTTGATCGGCAACACTCACATGTAATCAATTAAAACAATAATGCGAAGAGAGTGGTGGAGTGATAACTCTCTCGGGTGGGTTGATTAAAGAATTTGGTGAGGAACACTGTAATAACGGGAAAAAAATTCAGCCAAAAGATAATTGGTAAAGGGCAGATAATTGAAGAACAAACAAAATCGAAAAGATTACCTTTCACCAGAAGCTGTTGGGGAAAAAAATCCATTTTTGATGTAGAGAGGGATATAAATTAAGAGATTACCGGTATGTCGCCTGAAGGTTATAAAGACATATAGAGGAGGAAGGATTTTGTAGATAGTCCACCAAATAGAGGAAGGGAGTAGAAGTTGCATGCAAGAGAACAACGAAATCGAAGAAAGAGACAGAAGGAGTCGCAGTTGTCCTTTGTGTGGGAGAGAAGGTGGAAGAGAGAATAAACACAGGTAAAATCGTCGTTCACACATACATGGACGGAGAGTACGTTTCCTAATCAAACAACTATCATACTCTAAAGCATACCAGGGAAGTATTTGTTAAATTTAACTCTTTTAATGATTTAGTCATATGCATTATTTAAAGGGTAATGCTAGGGCCACTCTAATAGCACTCAATTTTGGATACCAAAATGATGTGTCATCTTATGTATCATATTGTTAACACAACTTTTTAACTTATAGTGGAGCCCATAAAATGTCAAATAAGATGACACATTGGAAACCACATCATTTGGTACCCAAAATTTGAGTGCTCATTGAGTGGCTCTAACATTACTCTTATTTAAATTTGATAGCAATCAAACTAAAAGCTTGCAGAATGTTTTCAAAATCAAACCAATAGGACTGAAGTAATAAACAAATGTATGGAATATATAAATATATTAGCATATGAATACAACAAAAACATATAACAAATAATATATATATATATATATATATATATATATATATATATATATATATATATATATAAGTCAAAAGTTCAAGTGAGAAAGAAACAAAACTTTGAAACAGAAAACAAAGGCGTGAAAGAACACTTATTGGTGTAGATGAATCGTCAGTATGAATGGACTTGCCTTGAAGGAGATAAGCCCTCGTACCTATCGGTACAAAGGGGCGAAAGAACACATGCATATTTCTCCTGAAGGTTATAGAGACAGATAGAGGAGGAACGATTTTGTAGATAGTCTACCAAATAGAGGAAGGGAGTAGAAGTTGCACGGAAGAGAACAACGAAATCGAAGAAAGAGACAGAAGGAATCGCAGTTGTCCTTTGTGTGGGAGAGAAGGTGGAAGAGAGAATAAACGCAGGTAAAACCGTCGTTCACACATGCATGGACGGAGAGTTTCCTAATCAAACAACTATCATACTCGAAAGCATACCAGGGAAGTATTTGTTAAATTTAACTCTTTTAATGATTTAGTCATAAACATTATTTAAATTTGAATCATTAACTTTTTTCAATCCGAACACCAATCAAAATAGATTCGAACTACACAACAACCAATAATCCTTAGGTTTCAAATCGCGTAATGAAATTAATTTCATAGGCCATATATGATTTAAAATATATGCGAATCTATGATGGAAACAAATTAAATTGATTGATGCGCCAAGCTAAAACATGATCATTACATCTCTATGTTGAAGCGACTGGGTCATGGAAGACTTTGAAACTTGCATCTTTCTAGAAAATACCTTTTATAATAGGGTTCGATTGATTTAGCTTATTGATATGTACTGATGATTTATTACTTATGACTGATAACTTATTACTTATGACTTATGACTTATGACTAATGACTAGTGATGTTTGACTTAGCTTTTTAAAAGTGCTTATTAGCTTTCATAAGTGTGTGTGTGTATTTGATTAATAAGTTGAAATAGTACCGAAATAAAATAATAACAATAATAATATTTATTATTAATATTAATATTAATAATATTATTATTATTAATAATATTAATATTAATATTATTATTGTTATTATCATCATCATTATTATTATTATCATTATTATTATTATTATCATTATTATTATTATTATTATCATTATTATTATCATTATTATTATTATTATTATTATTACTGGTGATGTTTGATTTAGCTTTTTAAAAGTGTTTATTAGCTTTTATAAGTAAGTGTGTGTGTGCGTGTGTTTGATTAATAAGTTGAAATAGTGCAGAAATAAAATAATAATAATATTATTAATATTAATATTAATATTAATATTAATATTAATATTATAATAATAATAATAATATTATTATTATTATTATCATTATTATCATAATCATCATCATCATCATCATCATTATTATTATTATTATTATTATTATTATTATCATCATCATTATTATTATTATTATTATCATTATTATTATTATTAATTTTAATCATATTATTATAATTATTACTTATTTTATTTATTTATTATTATTATTATCACTTTTTTATTATTTTATTAATAATAATACAAATTTTATCACTATTATTAATTATTACCATTATTATTATTATCATTATTATTTCTTTTATTATTATTATTAGTTTATTAAAATTAAAATTAATTTTGTTATTATTATTACTTGTTAATTTTAGTATTTATTTTAGAATCATGGTAGAGTTTGTGGTATTATTACAAGTTTTAGTACGTTAGATCAATTCTACTTTGATCTCTACACTGTTAGTTCAAATATGCTCTTTTTAAGTAATGGTACGGACTTTTCAAATCGTCACTAACTTAATCTCATCTAACAGTTTTAACCTCGTAATAATATTACAAGCACTAGTTCGTAATATCATTTGCTTTTAAAAATTTACACACAGATTAATAAAACTTATAAAAACATTGATCTACCCTAGCCTTATCTAAATGCAATTATTGTTGATAAATTGTATGATTATTTTTCTCTATCCTGCTAACATCAATTTTAATTATCCTACTTTTTCTCAAAGTTTGAACAACACATTTAATTAAAGATTAATTAATAATGGCAATTTCGACAAAATGTGGATATATTTTTCTTAAAATCCTATAACGTTATTTATTTTGGACAAATTTTTATCTCTCAAGCGTCATTTATTTTTGGATGGAAGGGGAAATAATTAATAGATTACTATTTAACTAGCATTGGAGTTTGTAATACTTACAATAATATTTGAGTATAATCAATATGCTATTATCAATTGTGAAGGGTAAAGATAAAATGTTATGTAGATTGTGATATAATTTTAAAAGTGAACTCTTTAATTGAAAATTTTAAAAATAAATAGAGGTCTATTTTGTCTGGAACAATTGAAGTATTTATTTATTTGGTACATTTATTTAAAGTTATCCTTTTATTGATTAATTAATAAAATACTCCCTTCTTTAATTTTTGTTATGAATTACTACATGTTTAAGACTATATATATATATATATATATATATATATATATATATATATATATATATATATATATATATCAAACTGAATAAATACTAATTATCTAACTTTCTATTGATGAAAATACAATAAAACCATATAATATACTTCATCCCCCAAAAAACAAAAAGAAAGAAAACGAAAAGGGAATAGTATTTGTTTCTATTTCTAATTTTTACTTCAAAATATTCGTAATTTTTCTTATTTTACATGATTTCAAAAAATGATGTAATTTTCGTGGAAATTGTAAAAAATATAAAAGAATAATTAATTCATCATCTTACAATACAACTAGTTCATTACAGATCGAGATAATAATTTTTCTAAGAACTATTTCTAAATATGCAACTCTCTAGTAATAAGCTCTAATACTCTCACTGTACATCACTGATCACTCCATGGTTGTTACAGAACCCATATAAATGAATAGGAAAATCCAATCATCTGTTGACTCCAAGACATTCACATCAATAATAAGCTCTAGCTGCTGCAGCTTCTGCTTCTAAACCAGCGATGCCGCCCCTACATCACTGGCAGCAGTCTATGGGAAACCCCAGTAGACGACCTCGTCGTGGCATCTGGAGGGGGAAGCGCTGGATTGGATCAAATTATTGTTGCTCCCTCCCACATCTAAAAAACAAATTTGAAATGATCAACAAAAATCAACATAATCAAGAGAGACGTAATGGTAATAAAGCATTGCCTCATAAAAGTACCGATCTAATACAATTATTATTAAACAAACTAGATATGCATCTATTATTCATACATAATATTAAAGGAATAAAATAAATAAATACATAAAAAAGAAATTCTTACTTGAAATGTCATAAATAACGAACTTGTCTTTAATTTGCCACATATACATTTTCACTGTTCACCAACAATCCAATATCAGGAATTATGTGGAAAAGAAAATAAATTATAAAAGCAAATTAAGGAACATTCAATCTTGTGCCGCCTCGCTCCATGATAATCGGCTTCAAATCTTCAATCTCAACCCGTGTCATACCGTATACATCATTGAATGTTAAACCTACGCAAGCCCAAGGTAAAATAACAGGGCACACATAGGTCAGTTGAAAAGATTAAATTGAAAAGTAAAGAACTTACTTGCATTCTTCATCTTCTTCCTCAGTAATATCCATCGGTTCTTGGAACCGCTCAGAAACAGATAATTTTTTGAAGTGTTTAAGGCTTTATTCATTGATAAGATAAACACTGGTTTATATAGAATTTTTTGTCCAACGGTTTAATTTGTTTTGGTTAGAAAAAGACTAAAAAATTAGACTTTAGACAGGCGGGAAAAGTAATTAGAGGCAAAGCAATTAATGTTGTAATTTAGTTAATTACTACTATCTCTATCCCTACACTTACGAGATCGAATATTTCCATCACAATAATTAGGATTATTTGTTTATTTAGTACATTTATTTCCTTCGTTTCAAGAAAAGAATGCACTATACTTGTTTCAAATACTCCACGTAGCTTTTTAAATTTATATCCATAATCTTCATAATATTTCATTAATTAACCTTAAATATTTTTGTGATTATGACCATCTCTAATTCAGCAAAGAGTTCACCATACTATTTTGGTATGTTTACTTTAATAATTTACTTTAAAAATATATATTTATAATTTTTATAACATTTCATCTTTACCTTAAAACTTTGAAAGCCTCACAGAATTTATTAAGGGCTGGAATAATTTCTCTCTTTGTTTGATTACAAGGGAAAGGTATATATGTAAAATAGATAAAACGGGAACAAACTAACAGAAAACTAACAATCCCTAAAAATTACATAAAGTACCCTGAATAAAACTAATATTACAACCAAGGGCCGTCTCTCCATGTATATATTATTGATGAACTTTCTCCATTTAGCATTTGTCTCTCTAAACTTTGCACATTTCTGCACTTCTGTTCCATTCCTGAACTGTAGGCTATTCACTTTGTCTTTTCCATAGTTAATATTACCCTCAACTTATGTTGTAAGTTGGGATGATCGTGGTTTTGTTTGGTCAAGTTTTTTGCTAAAAATAAAAAATAAAAACTAGAACTCCAAAATTTTAAAAATTCAAAACCAGAACCAACTCAATATATATGAGAAACCAATACTTTGGTCTGATCCTGAACCCACTAAAATTTATGATAACTAGAACCGAACCAATATATCGGTTATTAACTACTTAATACAAACAAATTAGTAATCTTCGGGCTAACTATGAGTTGTCTTATCATTCTCGTGAAATTAATGAAATTTCTTAATTATATTGAAAATAAAAAGTAAAAATGTAAGAAATTTTCTCATGAAATTAATGAAGTTTCTTATTTATACTTCAAATAAAATGTACAAATATCAGTAACATAATTAAACATGGTATTTTCGAAGATTACACTAGGTAAATTCATGCTAAAAGCCATATTAATGTTAATGAATTTTCATGGCCGAAAAAGGAAGAAATATAAATTTACTATTTATACTTAAGTTTAGGTTAATATTAATTTAGTAATATAAATATAGAATTAAATTATTAATAATAAAAATATTGGTCTGGTCCGGTTCTAGAACCAACATATTCGTATGAAAATTGGGACCGAACCAATTATCTGGTTCTATAAAAATTCAGAACCGAAACCAAACCAATAAATTAGTTTGGTCCAATTTTTATTGGTTTGGTCTGGTTCTATTGGCTGATCCAATTTTGAAAAAAAATTTGTTCACCCCTTGTAAGCAAATTGCTTATACTTAAATATTTTTGTAATTATGTCTAACTTCAATGATATTAATATATCTCATTTATAATTAGACTTTTCAAATGGGGATGAAACGGAAGGAGTATCTCTTAATTTTTAGATTTTTCAATCATACTTTTTTTTATGTTATGAACTAAATGGAGTATGTAAA
>JABEVN020002427.1:0-21453 GCA_013146195.2 Codonopsis lanceolata
TAACTCAGCAACAAAGACCCAAACTAGGCCAAGGAACCTATCTGGCGAAATAGCTAACCTAAACTCACGATACCAAGCTGACACGGCAGGCAGAACTCCAATGCGGAATCCCAAAGTCGTCTGCGTCAAGACAAGCTAAAAGATGGACAAGCACCGCTAAGGCGTGAGTAGTGCGAGTCAAGAGTTGAACGGACAGGCTCTAAGCGGGGAATGAAAAGCCCTGGCGGCAAAACCGAATAACCAAAACAAAAATGCGCGGAAGCAAATCATAAATGGGGCCCAAGAAACCTATAGTTTTAAACTAAGGAATACCAAAGTTTGAGAGGCGACTATCTCTCGGCGAATCTACGACTTCGTGGCGCAACATTGCGCCGCATTACAACAAACCATCGGCAACTAAGGCCGGCGAAGCAACAAGAACCAACGATAATCAACAACTCAGCTAAAACATGCAGGAGGAACAATTCAACTAAAGAACAAGATATTCGAATCCTAACAATTAAACCCAGTCTGCGACTAATGTAAATGCGAGATGACAATACCAATAATAATAGGATGAATGAGCTAGGGCATGCTCAAAATAACAAAAGGAATAAACTTCTAAAAGATACAACGGCTCGACCAAGCAAAGTCGGCTCCCAAAATAATACAATGAGAATACTAACATAAACTACCCAAGTAAAGTCTACGTAACTTTACATTAGTGTCTCACTGATACAAAACAACATAATAATAATAAACCCAAGCTTTAAGCGGGAAGACCACCTTCTAGGAATCACTATCAAGCATGCAGCGTACTAGGGATCATTGCAAAAGCTAAGGAAAACAAACACGAAATGAGTCATAATGACCCGATAAGTTACTAAATGCAAATGTATGGCATAGCATATCGTGGCATGGCATAATGCACCAACATATACAAAATCATGGTATCTTTATAGTCCACCAATAATAACTTGTATCAGGTCATCATGTAACATAAACTTCATAAACCACATAACACGTTCTTTTTCATATAAGTGCTTATACCTAAGCACATAAAACCAAGATCTGGGCCAGCCATACGTATTGAACCATGGGTCCAACCCTCAGATCATAGTGCAGGATTTAATCCTCGAATGATCACAACTCATCGATTTCTTAATGAGCACTTCGTTACATTCATCCAACCATGGGATGAGAAATGGGAGCTCAATATCAGGCTAGGGGGCGCTAATAAGAGACCACATCCCACTATCGGCCAAATAGTGAGGAGAAAGGGTACCAATGCGGCGATTCATAGCGAATGTTTCCAAAGGCCATGAATCGTCCCATTGCCGACAAAACGACCAAGACGCCAGCTGGACTCAATTCAAGATGCGCAAGTAGATATTTACTTGGATAAACCAATAAGGACCGAGTCCATCATAAAAGAACTTATTAATTCAAGTAGGTCATAATGCTCTACAAAACCCAATAAACAATGCACATAATTGTACACACTTAACATGTTCAACTAACTTGTAAGTTAGTTCCAAAACCACATATTGAGGCATTCACAATCCTCAAGTCATCACCAATTCAAGAATAGCGTATTAGCTCAACAAATCACAATATGAGGTCCACTATAGTTCTCTACTCAAGATTAAGTCAAAGACTACTACTTAGTCTAAGAACCACCACAATTCAAAACTTAGCATTTAGCTTCACTTAACGGCATACCGGACTTAGCCAAAGTCCCGCTCGTCATTAATAGTCGACATCCTCAAAACCCATCTCATGAATGACAATACTACCTTGTAGTCTAAATCCCGCAAGTATTTTCATATGCTCGCGACTAAATTCCTTATAGCGAATTCATCGAATAACCATTACTAAATAGTACTCGAGACCATGGGTTGGTCTCTAATACTCCGTGCATCACAAGCACGCTCTAAACAAGTTCCCAATGGGTCTCTATAACATGAGTGTCTCCATTGACACAACAAGATACTCGGATGCACAACATAAGCAAACGAGACCCGAACATCGTGGGGTCTCAATCAAAGGCTTGTTATCACATTATTGGCCTCACAATGACTCCGTTGAGTCTTAATTCTACATTCCGTTCTTTATGTGTTTCATAGCCCCACAATCAAACATTTCATTCATATATACTACAAAATCCCAAGTTCATTCGGGCTTGATTCCCAAGCCCTAAAACCCAAGAATTCATCATAATCATAATCAAACGAAATCCAATTGTCGTAGGATTCCAACCCGAATTCATTATCACATTTTTGAACATATTTCGACTCCGTTGAGTCTAAAGGCTAGGTTTCATCATTTACATAACTCATCAATTAACAATAATTCTCCAATAGTTCGGGCTTGATTCACAAGCCCTCAAATTCATAACTAACCCAACATAATTCATCCTCAAGGCATTAACGAGTTCATAAATCCTACAATCCACAAATTAGGCATATTTCCCCAATGAACTCAAATAGCATATGGACATGATTTCTAGCGTGCTCATAAGCCTAGAAACACATAATAAAGAGTAATCACACACTTCAACAATCATGAAATTACTCTACAATTGCTCTTACAAGATACACTTCCAAAATCCCCAAAAATTGGGCAAACATAGCATACAAGTGTTCATTGCCCACAAATAGCATACAAGTTGTTTTCCTTAGGGCCAATGAACCAAAATCAAAAGAAGGTAACTTACCTAGCTTGAGTGAAAACTCAAGAGAATACAAATCCGTTCGGTGAAGTCGTTCTACTCGTCGAGGGCTTCAAGAATCCGAAGTTTGAAGGAAATCGGGTGGTCGGATCGCCTTGGATCGAAGAGAGAAGAAGCTAGGGCTCAAGAGTCTCCCATGGAGTCTCTCTCTCTATAATACGTATGATGGAGAGGAAGAAATGAGGAATTTTCAGTAAATGGTGAAGGGGTTTGGGTATTTATACCCCCAAAATAAGAAGGGCACAATAGACATTTCTCAAGTGCAATTAGTGGAGATTAGGGGTAATCAAGCTCTAATCCAACCTTAATTAACTTCTAAATAATGTTAGGACATGTTTAGGGTTAAGTATGAGAGGTTAGGAAGGGTTTAGAGGGGTTTAAGGAGGGTAGAATAGGTAAAACACGTCACAACTCCAAAACAGGGGAAGAAAAATCCCGTAACAGCTTCTGGGGTTGAGGCGGGCGCCTCACCCCATCCCATGCGGCCACTCGCACAAAAGAATACTCTCAGTACTTGAGGCGGGCGCCTCACTCCATGCGAGGCGGGCGCCTCGGCTCCTGAACCTCCAAAACTTGATCTAAACTTGATCTAAACGATCCCAAACTTATGGGCAACCATCCTAAGGTCTAACCCAACTCAAAACAAGTCTAAAACACACCCAAACAACTCCCGAAACAACTCGGAGCGAAACCGGGAAGGGGTGCAACAACGTGCAACCGAAACGACGAACGAACTCGAAATCAATCGAGCAATGAAAGGAGACTTTTAAGGCAAGTCTAAGGGCTAAAGAAGAAGCTTAAATACTTCTAGGAAGTTGAATAACAACTAGGGAAATAAGAATCCCAAAGGAGAGGCGATTACGACTCGATTCGAACTACGCGATAGACGAACGCTATCTCCAAATCTTCCAAATCTTCGATAGACTTAAGGAACACCTCCAACTTGAAGTCTAATGCATCTAAATATGTTAATAAACTATCTTAAAGAGGTCTAGGACCCAAACCGAGGTCACGAACTCAAAACGGAAGTAAACCCTCAATCGCGTCGCATTCCGACTATCGTCGAGTCACGACTTGTGACTTTAGCAAGTCAACAACTATATGGAGTCTCTAAACATTGTTTTGGTCTTAATATGGTCTCTCAAACACATCTAGACCCTCTCGTAACCCAAACTTACAGTCGACAAAGGAAGAAGTGCAAGTATAGCACGCAAACCGAGATAACGAAGAAGCGGGGCGTCACATGTTTTATAGTTTCAGGGACTTTTGGAATAATTGTGCAAAATATAGGCACTTTATGTTGAATTGAAGAACTTCAGGGACCAAACTGCAAAAGTTGGAAAGTTGAAGTGCAAAAGCTGAAAATCAGATTTTTCCAGCACAAATTAGCCGCCCACTTTGGTGTTATAGTTGCCTTGGGAAACGTGCAAATCCTATTTGAATTCTTTTTAGTGTGTAATTGTATTGTATCTTTTTTTCCTTCTTGTTGTAGGATTAATTAGGTATAAATAGATCTCTTTAGGTTAGGAAAAAAGGGGAGAGAAGTTCTGTATTATTTTTCTTTGTCTATGAAGAAAGATTCTTCAAGAATGGTTCAAGGTTTTGTACTTTCAATTATGGGGAACTAACTCCATAATCTAGGAATTTTGAGGTAACTTGTATCGAATCGTTTGCTTTATATTATATTTTCATTCAATCAAATCTTGTTGATCATAGTGTTTATCAATCGCTTTACTGTCTAGCTTTTACCAAATGAATGGAATCGCAAGGCGTAAAGACCTAGAGGTGCGGATAGCTGCACTGCCAAATACATATGTTGTACACTGGCTCACCATTGTGATAAATTGACCTTATAGATGCACGAGATCGAGTGATAAGTTAGGGTCATGTTCATATATATGTTCCTAAATGAGAGATAGGAAATTCATATGTTCTTGTTCTTAATGGTATAGATTCGGATGAATTATTTAAGATGGAGACTGAATTATAATTTGGCGACCTATACCAATCTTTCGTGAACGAACCCAAGATTAATTGATTGATACATTAGACAAAAGAGCATTAGAATAGATACAAGTGAATCCTAATTCCTAGGGGTTTTACAAATTTTGATTTATCTCATATTTATCATGATTTGTTAATTAGTTTATTTTATTTCTTTCTAGTTAATTTAATTTATAAAAACCAAAAAAAACCCTATTAGTTATTAATTGTTTTATTTTAATAGATTAGTTAAATTTACTTTAATCAAAATTGAAATCTATGTGGTTCGACCCTTGCTTTCCATAATCTATTCTAGAACAGTCTTATGCACTTGCAAGTTATAAATTTAAGACACGATCAGCAGCATTGGTTAGATCAAATTTGGGTACACATACTGATCGCCTATTGGGCCATATAACAAACCTCATGCAAAGCCCAAGACCCAATGTTGAGGGAATCACTTTCCTGCAACACCTCAAGAAGCATTTACTTCTCATACTCCTCTAAACCCAAACCCTCAACCAAACACTTACCTTCCACCAATCACCAGTATCCCAACCACCAATTTCCCACCAAATACTTACTACCAGAACTTTAACCCTTTCCTACCAAATCCACCATACCCTTCTCCAAACACTAGTATACCCCAAAATCCAAGTGGCCTTCTATTTTCCATCACCAATTCACTCCAAATTAGCCCACATATAGACGCCAGAAGCTATGCCCAGCCAGGGCAAGTGACGACATATCTACCTTTCAATTATCCTGGTCGTCGGGCAGAAACTGGAAATATCCCACCTCCTCAAAATCCTTACCAAATACCTCAGCCAATCCCAGGAATGAACCCAGTTGCCCCCAATCCCTCAAATATATACCATATCCCAGCACCACCTCCCACAAAAGTAGAGGCAGATATTGAGAACCTCAAAGGAATGATGCTCAAGGTCCAGAACAAAGTGGAATTTTCTACGCGAGCATTGACGCTACAACCTTCGGGTATGTTGCCCTCAAAATTTAAAATGCCTGACATAGAGAAATTCGATTGGACTGGATGCCCTGTCTCCCACTTAAAATCTTTGGTTGATGCTAGCGAACAATAGTACTATGGGTACTTGGGACCAAATAGTTGAGGAGTTTGAAAAGATGTACAAAGACAATAGTAGCTCTGAAAATAAAAGGGAACTTGAGGCATGCACCTAAAGGGAAAAGGAAACCTGTGCAGATTTTGTAGCCAAGTGGAAAAGAAAGATAGCCCAAACGTTGGACAGACCTGATCCAGCTGAATCAGCCAGGATGTTCATCAAAAATACCCATTTACCTGGAGCACATGCGACATCTCCCTTATGGTAACTTCAGTGAGATAGTGGAAGTAGGAATTTGTATCGACGAAGATATACGCACTGGACATTTGAAAATCGGTACACCTCCTAGCTCATTCCGCTACTCAAAGGGAAAAGCAACAGCATCAGGACCACTTGTCCACATGGTGGGAAATATACCTACTATACCACCAACCAACTTCCCTACCCAAAACTACGGCACTAAACCATGGTCCTATGGAGCAGATAGATCCATCAATACAATTGGTGGAAATAATGGTCCAAAAAGAAACTTCAGAGCACCAAACAGAGGAAATATGCATCTTGATGAATTGCAAGCTCCCTAATCATTGATATTGCAAGGATTGATGGCACAAGGAGTGCTATAGCCATTGGAAAACTACAGGCTACCGAATCCTCTGCCTAACTCATGGAACCATGCCCAGTATTGTGAGTACCATCACTGCAGTGGTCATCTACCGACAAATGCTACATACTCAAAGTTGCAATCTAAGATCTGATCGATGATAAAGTCATCGAGAAAGGAAGATACAGTTGTTGTATATCGTTGTTCCTTTCTCTCTACAAGAAAAGGAGCTTAGCTGTAACATGCTCTCTTGGGGCACTATCCTTGGCAACAACCAAACTACCAGTAGCACTAAGAAAACCAGTTGGATTGGCGGAGATGTCAATCACCTTACTAGATCTGGTCGGGCATATCAACCAAACCAGGAAAGTGGTGACCACTCTGGGAAAGATAATGAAGTTGACACTGGGTCTACGAGTATAGAAGATACCATGTTAGCTCAATTAAAGAAAGCCGAAGCTAACATATCCATCTGGGGCTTTCTATTTGCTTCCAAAAGTCATCGTGACACACTGGCCAAATCCCTGAGTCAGGCAGTTATCCCCATTGAAACATCTCCAAGCAAATTAGCCCAAATGATCGAAAACATACACTTTGGGAATGTGATTATGTTCACCGATTTGGATCTGCCAAAGGAAGGAACCAACCACATTGATGCTCTTCACATCGCTGTAGGGGTCATGGAAAAAAGGATTCCACGGGTCCTGATAGACAACGGCTCGTCTTTGAATGTATGTCCTATAAGCACATTAGCAAAACTGGGGACAAAGATCTTTGAATTAACTCTTTCATCACAGACAGTAAGGGCATATGACAACATAAGTCGATGTGCCCTAGGAGTGGTAACTCTGATGATGACAATTGGGCTACTGACTATGTCAGTTGAATTTCAAGTCCTAGACATTCCTGCCACTTCCAGTTTATTGCTGCGACGTCCTTGGATCCATGGGTAAAAGGGGTAGCTTCTTCGCTGCACGAACGTGTCAAGTTCATCAACGATAAACATATAATGATCATACTTACTGATAAGATCATGGAAAACAAAGTAAGTGGGGATATCCTAGTCCTCGAAATAGAGCATGATGACACGGGTATCTTCCTAAGTGGTTTTGAAGTCATCCCTCAAGCCAAAGTCAACACAATAGAATATGGGCGAGAGACTGACATCACTGGAAAAAAAAAACCACAGTCCTCGGAGATATGGTTCTATTAAACATGCTCAAAAAAATGAATTACATGCCTGGTCTGGGTCTTGGCAAAAATCAGCAGGGACTTATCAATTTGGTCCAGGATGAACTTAATGAATGAATTCCTCTGTTTGGTTTAGGATACAAACCTACGCCACCCGAGTTAGTTGCGGTCATGAGACAGAAACATGAAAAGAATAAGGCAGAACGTGAAAAGCAACCTTGCAAAAATCTTCCTCTACATCCATATAGAAAAACGTTAAATGGGTATTTTGTAAGGAATGGAGAAACAGATGCCTATCTCATGTTCCTAGAGCCCTGGATAGACCGAAATGGGAAAAGACGCCATGGTTATTCGAAGATATCAGTCTCGTCACCGACGAAATGGAAAAGGTTATCCTGGAGCCCCGCAGTACCGCATATAAAATTGTAACGGTCGAAAATACCTAGACTATAGATCAAGATAACTATGCCCTGGCTCTATTTGATGATGACTTTATGGGAGACAGCTTCCTAGGTATGATTGATGGAGGGACTAGCTATGAAGAGCTCCCCATAAAATTTGAGTCCATTCTTGAAAACCCCCTACAAAATTGGTACACAACAGCTGGACCACCCCCGATGACAGCAGACTTGGAGGACCGTTTCGGATACACCCTTCCCCATGTTTCCTTTTGCCCTACGAACTGGTCACCTACCGGCCCGCTCCCTAAAATTGAGGACCTCAAACCCCAAGACCTCGATAATGTAATCAATCCTGTAACCCCTGAAATTAATAATGAAAGACTCGATGTCTTCGTGTATTCCTTGGTTGCACCTACGTTAAAAGACGAATTAACTAAATTGAATAATGAGCCATTTAACGAAATGGACCCAAAAGATAAAGAATACCTAATCGAGCTCTTAAAGTCGGTCAAGCAACGAGAAAAGCACCGATCAGCAGCGTCAGAAGAAGACTTGTATGTTATCAATCTGGGGCTGAACAGTGATATCAGAGAGGTCAGGATCGGCAGTTACCTACAAGGGTCGAAAAGGGTAGCATTGATCAGTCTACTCAAAGAGTTTGCAGATGTCTTCAAATGGTCTTACGAAGACATGCCTGGGTTAAATCCAGCGATCGTAGAGCACCGAATTCTAACATACTCAAATGCTAGGCTAGTTAAACAGAAACTCCACAAAATTAAGCCAGAATGGTCACTGAAAGTAAAAGAAGAGATCATGAAATAGCTGCACGTCAAGTTTATCCGGGTAGTTTAGTACCCAATCTGGATGTCAAACATAGTGACCGTGCCGAAACCTAATGGAAAGGTTCGGATCTACGTAGACTTCTGCTAACCTCAATAAGGCATCGCCCAAAGAAGACTTCCCTCTACCCAACATTGATATTGTGGTCGATGTTGTGGCTTCTCACAAGTTAAGATCTTTTCTAGACGGCATGTTGGGCTATAACCAAATCAAAATGGCAGCAGAGGACCAAGAAAAAACTTCATTCATCACCTCCTGGGGAACCTATTGCTACACTGTCATGCCATTCAAATTGAAAAATGATGGGGCTACATACCAAAGAGCAACCACTACTCTATTCCACGACATGATACAGGATGTGTCTTAATTTTTCCTTGCAAGCGCACAAGACTATTATAAAATAGATTATGGTAGCAAGGGTCGAACCACAGAGACAAGAAGTATCAAATAGCAAGTAAACCGGTAACAATTAAACTAAAGGGGAGTTTTTGTTTATTAATCTAATTTATTCTAAAGAAAGCAGGAAATCTAATTAACATTTTAAAGTAGTAATTACAGTTATGAAGATCTTATAGTGGATGGAAATCTAGTAATGTGGATTCACTTGTATCTACTCTATTGCTCTTTTGACTAAAGTATCAATCAATTTAATCTTGGATTCGTTCACTATAGATTGGTATAGATTGTCAAATTATAATTCAGTTTCATCCTAAATAATTCATCCAATCTATACCCTTAAGAACAAGAACATATGAATTTCCTATCTGTCACTTAGGAACATATATATGAACCTGACCCTAACTTATCACTCTCGTGCATCGACAAGGTCAATTTATCACAGTGGTGAGCCAGTGTACGACATATGCATATGGTCGTGCAGTTAACCGCACCTCTTGGTCTTTTTTACTTACAATTCCATTCATAAGGAGAAAGTGAAATAGTAAAGAGATTGATAAACACTGTGATCAACAAGATTTGATTAAATAAAAATATATACAAAGCAATAGATTCGATACAAGTTACCTCCAATCCCTAGATTATGAGGCGGTTAGTTCATCCTAGATGATAAACGGATCATTAGGATGAAAGAATACATGAACGATCTTCTAACTATAATTACAAACACTAAAAACTAATTATTACACACTAAAATCGGAGTCAAAGCCGTCCGTTGCTTATGGCTACATGGCTTGTATATATACTAATGTGTTCGGGGGAAAAGAGATACAATTAGGGTTAAACACCCGTTCAGAAACTGAAGGGCTTGCGGGGGCAAGGTCTTTATGGAATGTGGCCACAAGGGGTTGTCACAAACTTGGCTTGCACGCTGGAGACCTTGCTGGGTAAGTTCTCTTACCCTTGCGTCCACAAGGGGTTTCCTCATCCAATGCAATCTTCTTTTCTCTTTTTGCACTTTCCACCCTTCCTTCAATTCTTCACTTTTAGCCTTGTAAATCCCATAAATTCACCTAAAACTATGAAACTTACAATAAAGCTCAAAAACACATATTAGTAGCCAAAAGCCTTGTATAATTGCTATTTCTAAGCTATTAAAGTACCCAATAGATGCGTATAAAACACATCTATCAAATACCCCCAAACATAGACTTTGCTCGTCCACGAGTAAACAATACTAATAAATACAAAACTAAATAAATTACAAAAATAAAGAACATCTTTTTGGAGGATGACACTATTTACACTCCTCTAGAAACCCACAAACTGAAGGAAACTCTTACGAACGACTCGACTATGCAAATAAATACAAAAACTATTAAATACAAAAACAGATAATAATTACACTAAAAACAATAAATACAAACAAATAACAAAAAATCTTTTTGGGTTCATTCTCAAGTCACGATAGCATGGCATATCATGTTTGCCTCAGGAAGATGCTCACCACATATGAGCGACTCATCTACAGATCAAACTGACTTACACTTAAACTGCGACCAGTACCAACATCTTCGTGTGTGTGTGTGTGTATGCTAACCAGTCATGGAAAATTTCCTAACTTAAACAGTTTTATTAAGCTAAGCGCAACATTCATTCTAAAAAAATAGGATTTTCAATAAAAACATATGCAACACAGAATATGTAATCTACCATCCGAACCCGATCTATCACAGAAAGAGAGAATACCATGGATTTCAAATGCTTATACATCCATCCCATGCACTTCCTATGTATGACATACAATGCTTTCATATCCCAATTACTTGAAATAGCTAAGATGATGCTAACACAGTGAGCTTGCGAATAATATGAATATATGAAGTGGGGATCAATTTACATGTATTACAATCAAATCAACCAACACAAGTAATTGGCAAAAAGATCAATAGGACTTTATTAAGCTTGTAATGTAAGGCCTTGGTGTTGGGGGATACGATGGAAAGGGAATAGAATACAAAGTGAAAGAGCAAAGACTACCCTTTTCCCCATTTGCTTCTAAACATATAGAAGTATTTCCCAATTTAGCTAGGACCTACAAAGACCACAAGTGGGGATTTTCCCCCAAACTTGTTTTGTACAATATATCAAGCTAAAAATAACTAGTGATCCATTTTTCAGCAGAACTTTTTCTAACATATCTATCTAATGAAAGCTATGCTTCCATTTGAATCATCTTGCACTCTTCTTCTTCTTATTTATTTTCGTTGAACCAATATTTTTTTTTAGATTATGACGAGGAAGAAGAAGTCTTCAGAAACTTTTCTAACTGATAATGGTCCCTTAAAATCAATTCCCACCCACATCCTACTCTCTCAAAGGGTAGGCTAAAGTGTATATGTTTTAGGGGTTAAGTTAATGCGGGTTAGAGAAACAAAGTCGAATGGGGGTTGTTGTATGCTTAGTATACACCATTCTTTTAATTCAGCTCAAATGGGAACACTAGGGATATTTTTAGTAAGGTCGGGAAATATTTAGGCTTAAACGATCCAATGATGGTCTAAATATCCAAATGCCAGATTACTCATGCCAGTTTTGAAGAAAGTAAATACACATAAAATATCATAACCATTATAAAAGTTATGGAATTGAAGATTTAGCATCACTGGATTTCACATAAGCATTCACTAGAAAAGTGGCAGGGGCAATCAAGACTAACATGCAGTCACAGTTCAAAAGTGTGCTTGAGATATATTAGCAAGAAAAATCCAAGGGATCTAACTATCATGCAATTGACCCTAAGTTACAATTTGATGCAACAATCATGTCAAGATGGCTATTCATCATATTTTTGTGCAGCAAACTATTTATGTTAGAATGAAATGTGCACTATAAACTTAATAAAAATATTCAAATTAGTTCCTAATCCTTGACTGGGAAAAGTGTACAAAGATTTGAAGAAAATCAAGAATTTTGCAGAATCGAGTGAATTCTAGAGTGATCTATGGGGAAGTTATGCGGATCATTGCACTAAATCATCATCGACTGAAGTGACCACACCAGGACTCGAGAATTAAATTTTTTAATTTTTATAAAAATTGGAGATAGTTGATGACCCAATTGATGATGGGTTCCCGAAAGAACCAAATAGTAGTGAATTCTGGTCAGGGCAACATCTCTGAAAATGAGAAAACATAAAAAGCAAGAAAATGGAGAAAGGACAAGAGACGATAGAGGGGCAAAAAATGTCCCTTACCCTAACTAATAAAGCCCAACTCCACCCTTTCTTAGGTTGGCTCCTGTAAAGACCCTGGACTTAGAATCCCCCCCCCCCAACTTAAATTTTATTTTGTCCTCAAAATTGAGGATTATTCTATAAGAGGGTTGATGGAGGAGAAATATCAAAATGACATATCTAGTCCGCCTAACGAAAGAGGAAGAAACTTGGGCTTCGACTCATGGTGAGTCGAGACGAAATAACGAAGGAGGAAGGAACTCAGGGATAGAACCGGGTGGAAGTCCATAATGTACGGACACATTTCTCCCCACTCGATTAATCCAACCATAAAAATTAGTCTGGTCGGCGCGCATTTGCACCAACTGCTGATTAATCATTTGTTGCTCTAATGAGAGCTCCTCCTACCAATTGGAGATGGCCTCTAAAGGATCCACCTCCTCCTCAATATGAGCCTCCCCTCAAGGCTCCTTGTATGGTCTCCTCTCACGTAGCTGGCGTGGGTGATCAAAAAGAAGCGCCATAGTAATGTCAGGTACTGCCCGAACTCTCTCAGAATAAGGAGCCCAACCGACTCTAGCCCCTCCACACAATCCTGTAATCAAACTCAGGAAAACGAATCCCGAGTTCATCCTACCTATAATGAGGGTCTAAATCTGGGTGTTGATTAAGCGCCCAACGTTAACAGGCCCACCGATCAGGAGGGTGTAGATCAAAACAGCCTTAGACCATGACAATGTGTGCAGGTGATTGGATGGCATAAGGCGTGCAAGATAAATTTGAACACGGCCTTGCCTGTGTTCGTCAGATGTGATTCGTCCATGGTGCGGGGGCCGAACGGTGGACCTTGTTGATAGGTCCACACGTGTCAGGAGTTGTGATCATCGCATTGACCTCCTAAAGAGAGACGGGACGAGCAAGGTGGACATTGTAATGGTCAGTGCCTGCCTTGAAACTAGGGGTGCCAAAATAACGGTTAATGCTATAAGGCGAAAAACGGACATCCCTATTTTGGACATAACTGGTGTCGGATATCTCGCCAATCAAGGAGACATGCCCATTGGCATAGAATTCACGGACAATGGCCACGATGGCCACGCCCGGAGTCGCACAGAGAGATGCTCATCTTTGCTAGGCGAAGTGGGCAGGGGTGGCAAAGTCTCTAACATGAAATCCCTTTCAGGGATTATACTCTTGGAGAGCTTCCTCGTGTAGCTCTTCGATGCCTCGAAGGAGACGAACCTAAAAGGGTCAAAATCTTACTCCTCTTGGAAGCGGGAAGTAGAATGTTCGGTATTCCTACGTTTCGGGGCCATTGGGGACACTAAATATCTACTCTCTAAAAAATTCAAAAAACCCAACAAAGCAATAAATACATGAACGTATACAATTTATTTTACAACTATCACCCTAGCATGCAAAATTTTGGCATATTGCAATTTTACCAAAATAAGAAGGGATAAAAGATACGTGGATTGAACGTCTTAAAATACGGTATTGGTTGGCGGGTTTGGAGCTTGACGTCGGCAATGGGCAGCAACAATCCTTCAAAGCTTCAATGGGTGAGATGGAGATGGGGGAGATGTTGGTGATGAAGACTGTGAAGAGAGTCGCCAGATTTGGAAGCTTGACCGGAATCAGCAACAAATTTCGTCGGGGTGAGAGAGATCGAAGAGAGAGATGACAGTTTTGGCATTCGCTTATAAGGAAGGCCTTTCGGCCACAAGGGTTGTATACCTTGCGTCCGCAAGGTTCACAGTTAATGTGCACGGATACTAAGATAGGGCTTGCGGGGGCAAGGCTTGAGGGCTTGCAGCCGCAAGGGTTCTGGACGTTCAGAATTCAATGAGGCCTTACGACCACAAGGTGTTAAGGTCTTGCGTCTGCAAGGTTCACAAAATGTTTGCCTTTGGGAAGCTGTTACACATTTTCGCATCGTCTTGATTTTCGTCCATTCGTTACATTCCATTAGGGTCGTTTCTTTTCCTGCACGCTGAAAATTCTACAAAAACAAAACTACTACACTAAAATATTATATGTCATACAAATACAACACTAGGATGCTTTTCTCCCCCAAACTTGAATTATGCCATGATTGGAAAATATCTAATTAAATATTCATAATTAAATAAGATGGAGAAAACATATTTAAATTACACTACGAAAGTAATTAAAATTTTATCAAAATGGGTTGCCTCCCACCTAGCGCACTTATTTAATGTCTTTGGCTCGACCTAACTGCAAACCTTATTCTCTTGGGGGCTCGGTGTCAGAGAGACGAATGATTTCAATTTTTCTCTCTACTGGCATGGGTTCAAAATAAGGTTTGAGTCGATGACCATTCACTTTAAATATCTCATCGGCCTTTGGGTTTCTTATATTAACTACTCCATGTGGATAAATTTGTACTATTGTAAAAGGACCAGACCATTTTGATTTTAACTTTCCTGTGAATAATCTTAGTCTAGAATTGAAAATAAGAACCTTTAAACCTGGACATAACATTTTTTTAGTAATTACCATATCATGGTATCTTTTTGGTCTTTTCTTTATATATTTTAGCATTCTCGTACGAATTAAGCATGTGTTCTTCTAACTCATTTAGCTGAAACAGCCATTCCTCTACATCCAAAGCTAGGTCAAAATTAAGAGTTTTAATGGCCCAATAAGATTTTTGTTCAATTTCCACTGGAAGATGGCATGTTTTGCCATACACCATTCTATGAGGACTCATTCCTATCGGATTCTTATATGCAGTTCCATATGCCCAAAGAGCTTCTTTGAGTTTTGGTTCCCAATCTTTTCTGTTTGATCTAACAATCTTTTCAAGGACCGCCTTTATTTGTCTATTACTGACTTCTACTTGGCCAGAAGTTTGAGGATGATATGGCGTGGCCAATTTGTGAGTCACACCATGTTTCCTAAGGCACGCATTCATCAAGCGATTGGTGAAGTGTGTTCCTTGTTCACTAATTATTGCCTTCGGTATTCCATACCGACAAAATATTTGATCATCCAAAAACTTGACAACCGTTTTACCATCATTATTATGGGTAGCAATGGCTTCTTGTGACGACCCGACCCGGACCCCAATGCGAGATCCCGAATCGTGCCGTCCAAATAATCAAGTTAAACACATAAGCATGCACAAGTAGGATTATAAAATTCATGTGGCGCAACATTGCATACGAATAACAACTCGGCTACACTTGGCCGGAAAACAACCTAATTTAAACAAGTCATCGGCGACGTTACAGCCGGAACCCAACAACTACTCCTACAATTAACACATGCTTATAAAACCTCAACAGCCACAACATGCCGGAGACAACAACAATAATAACACTTTAAACAAGCTTTAGCGGAAGAAAACTATGATGAACCAACAACATATAAACAAGCTCGACATAAAGTCGGCATACCAAAAGAATTACAAGTACCAAATATTTAAGTTACTACAACATACAAAACCCCAAGCCAAGTCTACATGACTTGCTTCCCAACGTCCTTTCCAAAATAAAAGATTAATCAGTTAATGTCCAAAAGAGCAACCTTGCTCACAACGTCCAAGCGAGCACGGGAATCTAGCGTGGGACGTCTCCTCGGCTTTGATCTAAGGAAAACAAAGCAAACAGATAGGGTAAGTCGAAAGACTTAGTAAGTTACCAAAATATGCATGTTCATATTATAGCATGACAATTATCACAATTAGGGCATATATCATCATTTAACACTTAGCACCTTAATCACATAAGTGCATAAAGTAATTCATACAAGTAGGATATGATAGTCACGGCCGCTTCGTAGCTCCTGCAAAACATTCTGTTACTGGTTCGTGCCATCGATGTTATGTGAATTCATCGACTATCGTCGAGTCGTACTCGATCTCAATAGCAAGCCAATGCGTACTTGCACTTAATCGATCGGCAAAGGGGCTACATCCCCACTGCGGCCACATTGGAGGGTGTGTGAAGTCCCTGTGCGGCGATCCATAGCAAACACGAATCCCATAATTCGTGAAGGCGATGCATCGTCCCACCCTGACTTGATAAACAAACCATTTAATGCCAGCTGGACTCAATGCAATGCACAAGTAGATATTTACTTGACTTAAACCAAATAAGGACCGAATTCGACAAGAGCGAATTCGACCAACCAAGTAGGGGTTAATCTCTACCATAAACATATCAAGGCAATAGATTGCACAATTACCAACCTTTCATAACAACTTGTTAAAGTCAATTAAATCACACTCATACTTGAGTAAACCAAATCAAACGGCGCTCAAACTCAAACCGTAGGATTGAAATTAGAGCTTAACGTGTTCAATTCTTCCCTAGAGTCAACTCCGTTGAGTCTTTTCACTAAATTCCCAATTTTGGGGAAAATGAAGCTATATGCTTCACAACCCAACCTAAGTCACTTCTAGGTTCACAAGGGTATAAATTCACCTACACAATTCAATATAATTCATGTCCTTCATGTGGTCCAATATCGAGGATACATCACATAACCATTTTCACAAACACCACATAGGCATAATTTAGGGCATTCCCAAATAATATCACTTTCATCAACTAACATACTACATTATTTCTAACATGTTCAAGACCTCAATTTAACATGATGATAGGGTAATTAAAACTCCCAAAAGCAAGAAATCAACCTAGACATGCTCCTAACAAAAATCATACATTCAAAATTCGTAGGAAGCAATTATGTGTCCCCATTGACCTCACACATCATAAACTTTGTTTCCTTAGGGTCAATGGGAACTAAAATGAAGAAGAGTAACTTACTAGTTATACACCAACGGAAGAAATAGAAGAAACTATTCGGATGGAAATGCTCCCCTTGATGAGCTCTTCAACTTTAATGAAAGGCTCTTGGGAAATGGATGATTGGATGGTTGAAGATGAAGGGTTTAGCTCCAAGAAGCCATGGAAGAACCTTGAGAGAGATGAAATTCGTTTTTGGAAGAGAGAGGGTGAGAATGAGGGTCAAAAATCTGAATTGGGGCTTATATGTGGTCAAAAGTTTGAGTGGGACATGTGTCAACCACTTGTGGTCCCTTTGAGATTCTTAGGATGAGGTTTGGATGATCAACAAGCCTTCTTAATCCATCATTAAAATTAGTTAGGGATGTTAGGACTTAAGTAGGAAGGGTTAGGGAGGTTTAGGATAGGTTTAAGTAGGGGTTTGAAGTGAACAAATCGTCAAATTCCGAAACAGGAGAAAATCATCCCAGTAAGCGAGCAGTGAGGCGGGCGCCTCACCCAAGGCCATCATGGCCGCCTCAACCTCCTGGGGCCATTCCCAAGTTCAGTCCATTTCTCAATTGCTCCCTCAGATTTGAGGCGCCCTCCAGCCACTCCATGCGGCCGCCTCGGCTTAATGTCTAAAACTTGATCTAAACTTGATCTAAATGGTCCCAAACTTTTGGGCAACCATTCTAAGGTCTAACCCTACTCAAAACAAGTCGGAAACGCACCCGAACAACCCCCGGAACAAGATAGGACAAGGCGCGAACCACGCGACGAATGAACAATGGATTAAACTACAATCAAACGCCAATCAAACTAGGATGTCTTGGGCATGAAAAAGGTTTGTTTCAACTTGATTAAGACTTGAATATAAAGCTAAGAACTCAACGAACACTTCGTACGTCGAAATAGAAGCAAATACGAGCAATGAGAGGAATCGCTAAGGCTAAATTCAACGCGATCAAACCGGCGATTCTACAAACAAGTTTATATGATTCTAAACATGTTAAGGACTTCTAAAATGATCTATGAATGATTCTAAGACGTTTATAAATCAAGTAAACATGCTCACAATTAATCATGAAAGTAAGAAGATAGGCATAGAATGCACATGCAAGGTTATGGGGCGTTACACTCTCCCCTCCTTTAGGAATTTAGTCCCTAAATTCTTACCAAGTTCGTCAAATAAATGTGGATGCTTCTCGCGCATCTCCGCTTCCGTCTCCCAAGTAGCTTCTTCAATGTTGTGGTTTCTCCAAAGAACTTTAACTAAGGGAATCTTCTTGGTTCGTAGCACTTGCTCTTTGGTATCCAAAATCTTCACGGGCTTTTCAACGTATGACATATCCGGCTCAAACGTGATCTCTTCATACTCAAGTACATGGGTATCATCCTTCAAATACTTCCGCACCATGGAGACATGGAAGACATTATGAGTCTCCGAAAGTGACGGTGGCAATGCAATGCGATACGCTAAGGTCCCAACTCGCTCAAGAACCTCAAATGGGCCAATATATCTTGGTGTAAGCTTCCCTTTCTTACCGAATCTCTTAGTACCTCTCCTCGGTGTTACCTTCAAGAACACGTAGTCTCCCACTTGGAACTCAAGATCCCGTCTTCGATTGTCCGCATAACTCTTTTGTCGACTTTGAGCGGTGCGCAAACGATCTCTAATCAACTTCACGCTCTCAACCGACTGTTGTACTAACTCGGAACCCCAAAGTTTCGCTTCTCCAACTTCGTCCCAACAAATTGGCGATCTACACTTACGCCCATACAAAGCTCATACCTGCCATCCGATACTTGATCTGTAGCCGTTATTATACTAAACCCTGGCTAAAGGTAAGTGAGAATCCCAAGCTTTCCTTGAAACTAAGCACAAGCTCAAGCATGTCCTCCAAAATCGAATCAATCGCTGACCCACCATCCGCTTATGGATGAAAAGTCGCATCAAGTCCAATCTAGTCCCAAAGCCTCGCAATGACTTCCAAAATCTGTGATGTGAACCTCGGATCTCTATCGGACACAATACTCAGGTGCGCCATGAAGTCTCCACGATCTCTGGATATACAAAATAGCTAGCGAGTCAACGAATGCGTGATAGCTATCGGAATGAAGTGTCGGAGACTTAGTCAATCTGTCGACTATAACCCATTGCATTAAAACCTCTCGGCGTCTTGTGATAACCACGTGTCACAAAATCCATGGTAATGAACTCCCATTTCCACAAGGAATCTCAATGGTTGTAGAAATCCCGGAGTCTCGATGCTCGGCCTTAACTGGCGACAGTCAAACATTTAGACACGTACTCAGCAATTTCCCTCTTCATACCTTTCCACCAAAATTGTCTTTTCAAGTCCAAGTACATCTTCGTGCTCCAGGGTGAATGGTATACTTCGATTTATGAGCCTCATCAGAACCCGACCTCATCAAGAACCCGATCTTGAGTCATCATTAGAAGGAACACAAATTAGGCCTCGAAATGTCAAAGCCCCACTATTAATCCACAAGTCGAGGCGATACATTCTCGATAACCCATCAATAATTTTCTTCAACTCCGGATCATCCCTTTGCGCTTCTTTAATCTTCCCAAACAAAGCGGTGTACTGAACATTCGCGAAAACCACACCTTTATCATAAACACTAGGACTCCAATCCCCAAGTCCTCAACATCTTCCATTCTTTAACCATCATGCAAGACATATGAACTTTTCTACTCAGGCATCGCTACTACATTTGCCTTCCCGGATGATACAAAATAGTGCAATCATGGTCCTTTAACTTTTCCATCCATCTCTGACGCCTCATGTTCAACTCCTTTTGAGAAAACAAGTATTTCAAGCTCTTGTGGTGGGTGAAGATCTCGAACTTAGCTCCATACAAGTAGTGTTTCCATTTGTCTGCGAAGATAATCGCAGACCAACTCCATATCGTGTGTCGGGTAATTACGTTCGTGAATGACAACTTCCTCGGCAGCATGGCGATAACTCTACCATTACGCATCAACACGCATCCCGAACCTTCCTTAGAAGCATCATAAATCACGAAATTATCTCCTCCACTAGGCAAAGCCAAAATAGGTGCCGCGTCAACGCTTCTTAAGCTCTTGAAACTAGTCTCACATTTCTCGCTCCAAACAAGCGGCACATTCTTACGTGTCAACCTCGTCATAGGAGTCACAATCCGAGAAAATCCCTCGATAAATCTTCGGTAATAACTTGCATAGACCCGAAACTCCGAACCTCGGTGAACTAGGTCTCTTCAATTAGTCACGCTTCAACCTTAGAAGGATCAACGGCTACTCGGCTAGAAATAATATGCCCCAAAAGGACACTTCCTCAAGCCAAAAGGCACATTTGCTAAACTTGGCGTAAAACCCTTCTCTCGAAGAATAAGACAATACAATCCTCAAATGTTTCTCATGCTCCTCGAGATTTCGAATATACCAAAATATCATCAATAGAAGACTACAACAAAGCAATCAAGATAAGCTGTGAAAAACACGGTTCATCAAATCCATAAATACCATTGGCGCATTCGTCAACAAGCGGCATCACCACGAATTCAAAGTGCCCATATCTAGTGCGAAATTTGTCTTGGAATGTCTTCCTCTCTAACCTTCAATTGATAGTAACCCCATCGCAAATCAAGCTTAGAATAGGCGATAGACCCTTGCAATTGGTCAAAAAGATCATCAATGTGGGGTAGTGGGTATTTGTTCTTAACTTGAGTCACCTTATTCAATTCGCGATAGTCTATGCGTAACATAAACTCCATCCTTCTTCTTCACAAATAAGACGGTGCGCCCCAGGCGACACACTTGGCTTAATAAAACCAATCTCTAGAGTTCACACCCCGAGTTTTCAACTCTCTAAGCTCAGCAGGTGCCATCTATACGGATTGCCTTAGAAATCGGTGAAGTCCCGGAATAAGCTCAATACAAAATTCTAGTTCTACATCGGGTGGCATAGCATGATCGGTAGAAAACACATCGGGGAAACTCACATACTACGGAACCTCCTCTAAATTCGGCGAACCTCTTCTTATCTACTTGAGGCAAGATAACCCGTACTCCTTGAGACAACAATTTTCTAGCCCTTAGCGCAGAAATGAAATGCAAAGTCACTCGGCGCTTGATCACCCAAAAGCGTAAATTGGGCACACCGGCATATAAAAAGTAACCCTCTTTCTATGGCGATCCACTATAGCATGATAAGCACATAACGGTCCATGCCAGAATCACATCAA
>JABEVN020002428.1:0-21456 GCA_013146195.2 Codonopsis lanceolata
CTTTGGGTTTCGACTAGCGGGCTTTTTCTTTTTTTTCTTTTGCCCTAGCTTTTGCCTAGGCAGCCCTTTGGTTTTTAAATTTCAGCGGTTTGGAGAGAGCTTACCCCGTTGGATAGAGCGGATCGAGCATCATACCTTTTTGGACTTGTTGAAGTTGGAGGTTGAACAGGTCTTCTTTCTTGGCTTTGTAGGGATACGACATTTCTGTGGGATCCCATTGACAATATCGACACATTGTGGAAGAGGGTAAGCAGCCTTTGATAAGTAGCCCGGCATTTTTTTAGCCAGGCGGCATGACATGATAGCGATGGTCCCGAGGATGAGGTCTTTTCTTGGTTTCCTGCTTCTTTTGATTGACTATAGCCCGGCATCTTTGTTGTTGGATTTGGGAATGGTCACTATTTTTGGACAGCCAGATCGGGTATATTTTTTTTTATTTCTCCTGAATTTTTCTTCTCTTTTTTTTTTATTACTATTTTTTTTATTGTATTTTTTTGTATTTTTTTTTTTTTATTTTTTACCGAGAAAAGATTTGACGTTCGGGCATTTCATCTTTCTTTTTTGACTTGTAGTGACCATTCGGCTTGATGCGGCGGAGCTTTTGTCTGATTGGCTGAGCATTCGGACATGTGAGGGTCCGGTGTTTGGCTATGGCTGGGTCTACCCTTGACACATCTTCATAGGACCAGGTAAGTATGTCCACGAACTCGTCGATGAGATCTATGAGTGTTATCCTTGCAGGTAGTTGTCGATTCTGACTTCTTTTGATTTCCTTGTCCGGCCCAGTTGATAGTGGATCGGTCTTCGATTCTTTGTTGATGATGATGTCTCTGGCTCTACTGACTTTACAAGCTCAAGCAAAATTTTTTATCTTTTGGGTCCTTTTAAATGACTCATTATTATAATTATTTAATGTGTCTTTTAATGCAGGTGCAACTAAGAAATAAGCAAAGACGTTTAGATTATTATTAAAAGCACAACGTACAGGGTTTATTACATTATTGAGGACACAGGGGTTTGAGATCCTCAATTGTGGGAGGCGGATTGGTAGATGACCAAATCCGTAAGGCTAGAGGAAAGGAATAGGGGTACTCAATTTTAGGGAGGCGGATTGGTAGATGACCAAATCAGTAAGGCTAAGAAAGGAATAGGGGTAATATATCCAAGTAGTCCACAGATCTGCGGGCGTCAAAAGTGGGCAGTCGTAGTATACTAGTTACTGAGAGGTTTATTAGAAGTAGACCCAAACTCAGCGGGAGCCCCTCATGTCGATGTCCCCAGTCTATCATACCGAGGAAGTTGTCCCCCAATTTTCATTAGAAACTCCACGGTTTAGAGCTTTAAGCAACATGGTTTCACATCTTCGATGTCGGCCTCCAATTTAGCGAGGGGGAAAGTTGGGTTTTGGTATATGTTGGTTGGATTTAGGAAAGGTTATTTTACGGTTGAAGGTAGGGATTACAGGGTGGTGGATTTTGGGCCGGTATATGGGTTACGGGTTAATGGAATTTGGGCATTATAAGGATTATGGAAATTTGGATATGGGTATTGGGTTGGATAAAGGTCTTGGGTTATTGGGTTTTGGATAATATAGGGATTTTGGTTTGGATAAGGATTTTGGATTGGATAAGGATTTTGGACAGGATATGGATATTGGATTGGATATGGATATTGGATTGGATATGGATATTGGGCTGGATAGGGATATTGAATTGGATAAGGATTTTGGATTGTGGATTTTTGGTAGCTGGATTTTGGGCAGGATAGGGATGTTGGGTTGGTGTTTGGTTGGGAGGTTGGATTTGGAGGAGCATAGAAGGTTGATGCTTCTTGGGGGGGCTATGGCGGATTGATCATTTTGTCTTTGTCATCTTGCTTGGATGCGTATTTGCATGTCTTGACTACGCCGCTTATGCGATATGATAGTGATACCTACGTTCGATTTGCATTATCTTCCCGAATCAATCGGCCAGTGCTATCTCTGTGTTTTCAAATTAGGGCCAGGTTTCTGAGGAAAATGGGGGGTTTGGTAGGTATCAGAAGGCTGGATGGAGGCTATATGGGCTTGAAGTACAGCGTGCCTTTTTATTAGTATTTTATTATTATTTTTATGTTCCCTACAATTGACCGGATAAGCACTTGCTTTATTTTGGCATCTCGGGACTTTTCTGGAATAGTGGATTCTTTCTCGAGTATAGGACCAACGTATTCCACGCTTCGACTCCCCAGGGCTGGAATTTGGTCCCGGGCGAAGGGCCTATACTCTTTCGGGATCCACCATTCGAAATGGTCTAGGTCGAGCATTTGAGAAATATCATCGGCCCACATTTTATTGTTTATTGTCTTTTTTTTTTTTTTGTGCGCAATTACTATGTATATATATTTTTTCTGAACGTGCGCATTTTTATTTTTTTTTACATATATGTATTTTTGATTTTTTTTTTAACAGGGGCTGACCCACAATTCAAAGATGCAAAAACCGGTCGATGCAGTGTCTGAAAAACTATATGCATTCTAACGTTGGCTTATGCGGGGGGGTAGGTTGGCCATGGTGTAGGGTAACGATTCGAATATATTTACATGCGTGCACGTGTGTGCGGTATCTAAGCGATAAAATCTTTATTTATTTCTGAGATATAGAAAATAAAATAAATTTGGCTTTGTCTTCTTTGTTTGTGTGGATTTTCGGCTTTTTAGTTTGGTAGCGAGCAATAAAGCACATCACATTAAGAAATAGAAAGAAAAGTGGAAACTATCTATCCTATTAATTACAAATTTTGGTCCTATGTCCCCAAAATAAAATGACATAATGAATGCGGTTATGTACAAATTCTGATTCTGAGAATAAAGTGAAAAAGGAAAATGAAATGAAAGAAATAAATGAAAGAAAATAAATGCAAGTAAAGCCCGACTCTTTTGTTGTGCTGCCCGGAATTTATTTGTAAAATATATAATATATATATTTTCTTTTTTTTTTTTTTGATTTTTCAAATTTTTTTTAATAATATATATATATAATAGTGTTTGAAGGCTTTTGATCGGCCAAGATGCAGCGGCGTTGTGTGCTCGGCGATACCACGCCTGTCGAGAATGCTTTAAGGGTATCAATGGAGTTTCCGACCAATATACTTAGACCGCCTTATATATATACATATATATATATATATATATTTTTTTTTTTTGAATTTTTTTTTTTTTATTTGATTGATTTTTTTAATACTCTCGAACATGCACATGCGGATAGATATCGGAGCAGAGGCTGGCCGGATGGAGGATCATATCCACAAATATAGCCACGGCGTAATGGGAACACTTTATTGAAATGCGTAAATTAATATAACGAGCATATTGCAGCCAAAACAAAGAAAAGCCAAAAAAGGTTTTATTTTATGAGTCTAGCCCTCCATTTTATTTAAAATAAAACAACTCCCAGCGAGTCGCCCTTGTGAGGTTCAGGGATGTGCTCCGCGCCGCGCCCTTGTTTAGGGGTGCTTGGCGTGCGTGCGAGATGCGGGACACCCAGCTCTCGTTCCACCCTCCCTTGTTTAGGGGAAGGCGAAATCAAAGTGCGAGAGGAGTCTTTGTCTATATTAGCACGTTGGAATGTGCCTCGGTTGCCTTGAGTGGATTTTGTATCCAAAATGGGAACTAAGGTTTCCTCATGTTCGGGTTATCCCTTATTTCGTGGATAACGGGATATGGGAATGCATTACCTTTCCATTCTCATTCTCCCCTTTTTTTCGTCGGGGGATAATAGAAGTGCAAGAAAAGATATTGCGGCGCCCACTTATGGATTTATTAAAATGGCCTTATGGCCCAATCAGGATCCTATGGGAGCTAGAGGCCCCATTTGGATCACGAAAGTTTTAAGTCGCCACCTTTATTTTAAGGCAAAAATAAAGGAAAACCCGAAGAAAGAAAACCGAGAGATTTTAGAAAAGCGGGTTCGGGGCTAAGTTACGAGTTGGGAAGGTGCTAGGCACCCGACTCGCCCTTCGATCTCAAAGCGTTTTTGGTGAAATATGCTCATTGTTATATTAATCTAGCAAATAAATAAGGTCTTATTTTGACAAGGAAAATTAAACAGAGATACATTCGTGGCTACATTATTCTGGACTCGCAGTGCCTCCTTCCAATAATTACAAACACATTTAAGAATATTTGGCCATTATAACGGCTCTTTTACAAAATATTTCCTATATTTCTAATCTAGGCGGCGACTGCGCTTGCTTATATTGGCTACATTGTGCTTGGGATTTAAAATACAATTTTTGAAAATAAATAAAAAGAAAAAAATATAAATAAAATAAAAATAAATCGCTCTTAAAGGTATTACCTTTTAGAGCGGTGGTGTGCTAACGCTCACGTCCTCTGCGGGAGAGGGAGTCTTTTTGTTTTGAATTGAGCTGAATTTGGAATTGGGCTGGATTTGAGCTGGTTTGATTGGGATTTGAATTGGTTTGGTGGATTTGAGGCGGGGCTAGTCAACTCGGGCGAGTGTGACAGCTTTATTTGGGTAGGTTTGGCCTTTTCGGTTAGGTTAGGCGGAACCTAGACTTAAGTTTTGACTTTTTAGCTCGTTACCGGGCGGAGTAGCTTATTTTGGGATTTTTGAATTTGGGGTTTTAAGGTGGATACTATTTTGGGATTTTGGACTGGGGTTTTAAGGTGGATACCTAACAACTAGGCTAGGGATCACTTATAACCTATGGGTTTTTGGTTTGGCGAGTTTGGGGGGTTTGGAGATTTTAGGGGCTTCCACTCACTATCTCGCACCTCCGTACTAAATGTATCGAAGGAGCGAGCCGAGCTTCATTGCGATCGAAAATCTCGGATGAAAATTGTGTTGAGGCGAGGCCGGGCATGTCTATTTATACTTGCATTTAGGGACAATTTGGAATTCTTTCATTTCTTCTCTGCGTCGATGAGTTGTACCTTGTGCATAAAGACTTGTACTTATTTGATTACGTGAGATCATGAATGAAAGCTTGGTGCCACCAAGCTATTGCTTGGTGTGGCACCAAAGCCCTTAAGTGGCACCAACCCCTTTTTGGAAGTTTGCAAATTTGACACTTTGACACTTTCGGAGTGAGTCAACTCATTCGCATCTGCTTTCCTTCGCATTTTTGACTTACGCAACTTGACATTTGTTAAGTTTTAACAGTTTGATATTTTATGTCGGTTACATGCCGAGTGGGTACGAGTGGGGTGTCTCTGACTAAATATTCTCAAAACGTAATATATTCAGCTTAGGAATAATATCGTTTAAAATACTTTAATTCCCTGTTGGAACTAAACTACTCAGTTGACTTAAAATAAGTCAACTCTAATTTGATTTCGTAAAGTCAGTTACAATACCACAATAATATTCTTAACACGTATAAAATAATATATTATTATCTTATTTAATACTTTATTGTCATACAAAGTAACCCTATATGGTCAATTATAATATTATAACACTTATGTGTCACAGCCGCTAATTATTAATTAGCCCACAACTACCAAATAACAGTCATTTATTGCCGCATCGTAATTTTGTAAGGGTATAATCATCCCATAAATAAATTACAAATATCGAAGGAGTTCGTTACATTACTCCATGTAATTTATTTCACTCAATCTGACTCCATAAAGTCAATTATAAAACGAATCAGATCCCGGAGTGTTAATAATTACAACTCCATAATTTTTTACTCATCAAAAGTAACATATGCAGATTCTATAATTCTTTAAGAAATTGTATTAAAAATGCGAAATGTTTTTGATTGTTTGGAATAAGCTAGAAAAATTCCTTCGTCTGCCTTTGTATCAAATTTACCTCTATATTCTTTTTTATTATAAAGAATAAAATATTTATAGCCGAAGATTTTGAAAAATCCTACATTTGGGGCTCTTTCTCTCAATATTTCATATGTAGTCTTATTATAGAATTTGTTTACCAGGGATCGATTCTGAGTGAAGCAGGCAGTGTTGACAGCTTCTGTCCAAAAATACTTTGGAAGTTTAGACTTTGCCAGCATAGTTCTAACTGCTTCGATAAGTGTTATGTTCTTTCGTTCAGCGACACCGTTTTGTTGAGGAGTCCCGACAGCAGAGAAGTTGTGGTTGATCATGTGGTTGTCATATTATTTTTCAATACCGTTGTTCTTGAATTCAATGTCGTTGTCTGATCTAATGTCACTTATTTCATCAAGCTTTTGAGTCTGAAGTCTTCTGAGAAGTGCAGTGACTAGATCGTATGTCTCATCTTTGGATGTCATTGTTTCGATCCATGTGAATTTAAAGTAGTCATCAACTGCTACAAGAGTGTACTTGTCTCAAGAGATGCTGACAGTAGAGATTGGTCCGAATAGATCCACGTGTAGAAGTTGAAGAGATCCGATAGTTGACATAGCAGGCTTGCTTCCGAAGGAAGACTTAGAGAGTTTTCCTAGTTGACAAGCTTTGCAACTTCTGTCGTGGTCAGCAGGCACCTTAGGTAGACCTTTGACAAGACCTTCGTTAGAAAGCTTGGAGAGGTACTTGAAGTTGAGGTGACTGAGACGTTTATGCCAAAGCCTGCTGTTGTCATGAACGTTGTTGGAAACTAGGCAGAGGCTAGTAGATCTTCCAAGTAAGTTCAAGTCCACAACATAGAGGTTTCCTTGTCTATTGCCGACCAACAGAGTTGAGGAAGATTCACTATCTTTGATAAGACATTGGTTGGAGGAGAATTGACAGTTGAGACTCTTATCGCAGAATTATGATATGCTCAGAAGATTGTGCTTTAAGCCGCTTACTAGAGAAACCTTGTTAATGGTAAGATTTCCTCTAGTGATAAAGTCATACCCAATTGTGTTTCCTCTTGCATTGTCGCCGAAGATCACCATCGGACCTTTTGCTTCAGCTATGTCTGAAAGAAGATTTATGTTCCCTATCATGTTCCTTGAACAGCCACTATCAAGGTACCAGCTATCCTTTTCTTCTAAGTCTTTAGCCATGAAGCAAACTTGAAAATATTAAGGAAAATGGTCCCCTTTATTTTCTTTTTGTTCCTGATGATTAGTATCCTTTTGGAAATTATACCTGCCTAACCTTGAGAGAACTAGGTCTCTCAGATTTCGGTGTGAACCATAGCAAGCATTCTGGAGATAGATGGCCAAAACAGTTACAAGAGTGGCAAAGGTAAAAGTTCCATGGAGGACTGTGATTTGCTTTTGCTGAAAAATGCTTATGATTTTCTTTTCTTTACAACAACACTCTTGGGTTCAGCAGACTTGTTGACAGTAGGCTTGAGAGCTTTCTCATGAATGTTCCTAGATCTGTTAACAGTAGACCTAGCCTTAGATGGTTTGTTGTTAGAAGGCCTAGGAGCATCCAACCGAATTCCTTTAAGCTTAAGATCAGCAAGCTTGGGAGCAGTAGTTTTTTCTATGAAAAACTTGATAGGTGACAACAGAGATTTCTTCTGTCTTGAACCAACAAACTTTGCTTTAACAGAGTTGTTGTCAGTAGACATAGGAATCTCTGCAGTACCTTTAACAAGCTTCTCAATAGAAGTAGCTTTATTGTCTTTCCCTTTGTGAACCTTAGGGTAAACATATGGAACGTTGGTATAACCAAGTCCACGTTTACCTTTGTTACCAAAGGTCTGTTGTAGGACATAAAGATCATCAGCATTCTTGGAGGTTTCACCTTCTTGTGTGATAGAAGAGTTTCCTAGGTTGTGCTTATCATTATAGCCTAAATTATTTTACCACTTTTGGCAAATTTCTTAAAACGTTTTACAAACATAGCAAATTGTTCATTAGATAAAAAATTATTTTCGCTGGAGGAGGTAAAGGTTTGTTATCAACTGGTGGAACTTCTTGTACCATGGCTGGTAAGGACAGAGTTTTGAACTGTATGTCCTGCTCTTGAGCTTGACTTACCTCGAGCTCATAAGCCTTCAAGCTTGCATATAGACTACGAAGAGTCGTTTCATTCAAGTTTTTAGATTCTTTCATGGTGGTAGTCTTCATGCCAAAGACTACCTAGGGAGCCTAGAAATCTCATGTTCATTTCCTTTTTGCAATAAGTCTTACCAAGAGAAAAACAACTATTTATTACTTCGCTGAAGCAATCATAGGCCTGTCTCAGGGTTTCCTTAGGATCTTTCTTGAAGGAGTCAAACTGTTGAATGAATATGTATTTTCTATTGTTTTTTTATCTCTTATATCTTGGTCTCCTTCCAAGTATTCTATTAGAGCTTCACACATCTCCTTGGCAGAAGTATATCGGATTACTTGTTCATAGGTGCTAGTGTCTTGTGAGCTTGTAATAATATTTATAGCTTACTATCCAGCTCCACTAGTTTCCTTTCATCCTCAATCCATTTAGACTCTTCTTTAGCGATCTCTGGTGGACCTCCACCAATATCTGCAACGAGGTTTGGCTTCATTGGTACGCGACGTCCTTCTATCACACATCTCCATAGCCTGTTATCAATAGAGTTCATGTGACGCATAATCTTATCCTTCCATACATCGAAATAGCCTTCGTCCAATATTGGGACGTGGTTCACATTTGACGTAGGTAGCATATAATGTGTTTGTGCCATTGGATCTATATCTCACAAGAGTTTAATCTTGGAAAAACTAGTTTTTGAAGAGTTAAGCTCTGATACTAATTGTTAGTCCCAAAAGGCACAATACTAGGCTAGAAGGGGATGTTGAATAGCCTAGTTACACTTAAAAAGTTTTTGAGAAGATTCCCTTTAGAAAATGTTAACAACCTATTGAAAAGGTAGTAGCAGCGGAAGAGTTGCAAGGAATACAGACTAAGTCTAATGGTAAGCACTACCAGTAGACTTGGTTGTTCTTCTAAGTTTGATGCTTGAAGGAAGTCAATTAAAGAACAGATAATGAAAGCAGATAGTAAATAAAAGTGATGGAAGAACACATTGATTTTGAGATGGTTCGTACTATAAAGAGTACTGCGTCCACCACCAAAGCAGTCAACCTTGGATTTGAAAGTGCACTATGTTTTCCACTAGTTCTATTACAAAAATCTCTAATGGATCGTGTATAAAAAAAATTAACTTGTGTTTGGTGATTGGTAGTGAATATCTGGGAAACAGAATATTCACTGTGCTAAAGAACAGTTAATGAAAACAACAAATAAGAAGATAATGAATAACAATGATGAGCAGTCTTGTTGTTGTTATTGAGGACTTTGTTAATCAGTTTATGATCTCTTGAATTCACTAAGAATAATTGATTGTAAGTTGTTGAATAGTTTCAGAGGATTGTCTTCTTCGGTCTTTAATGACGGTATATATATATATATATATAGATATATATAAGAGCATTCTTGAGACCGTTGGAGAAGATGAAGAGAGTAACGACTCGATTAGGTTGGAGGCAATAAATGCGAGGAGTTGTTGGGTTGACTTTTCTTCATTAAGAATGATCGAGGAGGGAGACGTGAAGCAGGTACTGATAAAGAGCAGGTGGAAGAAGACAGACGTTGCAAACCTACAAGAGTCGGTACAGTCTATACTTTCCTCAAAGAGTGTTGTGTCAGACTGTGTATCTACTCTGTCCTTTGTTCAGTAATCATTGAAGGGGAAAGTCCAACCGTATCCAGAAAAACCGAGATGGCTTTCTTTAAATCCAGAAGTCAACTATGAAAGATGCATTTCAAACAGATATTCCAAAATATCTGAATTAATAATCTTTTTGAACATGTTGAGCTGGACTTCTAGATTTCCCTTTTAATTCTTCAGACGTGTCATACAGCTGTACATAGGCAAACAAGGTCTACTGGTGTAGGCTGCTGGTGAAGCTTTGCTGAAGTCTTCTAGTGATGAATGCCGAGAGCTGTGAAGTCCTTTTAACTATTCTAAGGTAAAGTTCTATACACAGTTGTCACGCTAACTGGTACGCAGTCTATTTAGCCACTAAGTATAGAACCTAATGTAATGTATGAGCAAATGCAAATCTAAAATACAAATGAGAATCAACAAGATTTCAATTATAGGATTGTAATTAAATGAGAATCAAATAAAGTATTATGCACTTGCGGAAGTTGAGCAACTTTTAAGAAGTTCTACACGAAGTTTACGTGATTTTCAATCAATGCCATTTCCAGAAGATCAGTTTTTCCAATTCTTGCCTTCTAGATTACTACACGATGAAATGTGTTATGAATTGTGTGAAGAACACAAACATCTTCTGTCTAATTTGAATGATAAACAACGACACGTGTATGAAATGATCATCGAATCAACGACTTTGGATCGTGGAAGGATTTTTTTTTTTTTTTTTTTGTCTATGGTTATGGAGGAACTGGAAAACATTTATTTGGAAGACTTTATCTGTTAGGCTGAGATCACAAGGACATATTATGTTAAATGTGGCATCCAGTGGTATCACATCTCTTTTATTGCCTGGTGGTAGAACTGCACATTCGAGATTTTTCATTTCGTTTACTATAAATGAAGAAACAACTTACAACATAAAACAAGGGTCTCCTTTTGCAGAGCTTATTACATGGGATGAAGCTCCAATGATGCATAAATATTTCTTTGCAGCATTGGATCGCAACATGAGAGATATCATGAAAGTAATCCCTTCAACAAGAGCTCATATTCCATTTGAAGGCAAAACGATTGTGTTTGTAGGAGATTTTTGACATATATTGTCTGTAATTCCAAAGGGTAGTAGACAAAATATCGTTCATGCTAATATTAATTTGTCGTATATGTGGAAGGATTGCACTGTGTTGAGGTTGACAAAGAATATGAGATTACAAAATAATGGGGTGAATGCGGATTTTAAAGAATTAAAATGTTTTCTTGGTAGGATTGCAAACGTTGGCGATGGGAAAATTGGCGAACCAAATAATGGATTTGCTTCTATTGAAATTCCTGACGCACTTTTGATTAAGAACTTCAACGATCCAATTGTTGGAATTGTTGAAAGTACGTATCCTAGTTTTGGAAATGATTCGTGTGATGCAACGTTGTTTGAAGATATGGTTATTTTGGCACCGACTCTCGATGTTGTTAATTCCATCAATGATTACATGGTATCAATTAACAACTCAACATGAAAATTGTATTTGAGCTCTGATTCTACGTGTCATTCAGATAAAACTAGTGGTTTAATGAATGATATTCATACTCCTAAATTTTTTAATGGAATTAAATGTTCAGGAACTCCTAATCATAAGTTGAATTTAAAGATTGGAACTCTAGTAATGCTGCTATGCAACATAGACCATTCTCTTGGTTTATGCAATGTGACGAGACTGATTATTACAAGACATGGAAATCACGTTTTAGAAGACAAACTTCTTTCAAATGGCAACTCTGGTGGAATTGTTCTTATTCCACGAATGTCATTAACGCCTTCTGATCCTATATTGCCTTTCAAATTTCAAAGAATACAATTTCCGTTGATGGTGTCTTATGCGATGTCAATGAATAAAAGTCAAGGTCAATCTTTGTCCAATGTTAGCCTACTTTTGAAAAAACTTGTTTTCAGTCATGGATAGTTGTATGTCGGTTTATCTAGAGTTACTAATCCGAAAGGGCTTCGAATTTTGTTATCTGAAAATGATAAACCAAGTAGTTGTACTACGACGAATATTGTATTTAAAGAAGTCTTCCAAAATGTATGATAAACGTTCTTATTTAAATTACTTTTCATCGGTAGATTTATTTTGCTTAATATTTTTTTGTATGTATTTACTTCTTTATTTGACTTAAACTTATATTTTGTATGAAATTCAGAAATTTGTATAATTTATTAGCATTAAAATTATTTATTTTTCATTTTTTTGTCAAATCTAATTTGTGTTCATGCATCGCCCGGGTATTATACTAGTACTAGTGATACACCCCGTGCGTTGCACGGCTTGTACACAAATGTAAAATCATATACTCAATTAAAATTGAATAGTATATAATTAAAAACTTTAATATGAACAAAATAAATAAATTATAATAAAATGTAAAATAAAAGAAAGAAAATTACATAAAATTGAAAATTTTATTATAAATTTGGAATACTTTTTTATGTACAACATTTATCGTTGAACATGTACACTTATTACGACTATCACAAACGCATAATAAAATTCGAAGTAAATAAAATAACTAATACGTTGATATAAATAAAAATAAATTAATTGATTAATGGTAACAAAATAGACAAATAATTGTAACTAAATATTATAAATTAGATATATATATATATATATATATATATATATATATATATATATATATATATATATATATATATTAGTTAAATAATTTTAACGGAAAGATTAAGATTATGATATATATGTTACCTAGCAATGTTACCGAAATTCTAACTTTCATTTAACACATGATTAACATTTATAGAACATTTGATTTCATTTAAAAATTTATAAGTATAAATATGTTTCAAAGAAACAACATTTCCATTATAAAAAAAAAGATAAAAAACAAAAAAAAATTGGGACTTACTTATCCTTGATTTTACTATTTGAACAATTAAAATACAAAAGATTTAGATGACCTCGATATGTCCTTGACACAATCCCGACCCTTTTACTTTAAAAGATATAAATTACACCACAACGACACTTAGGGGTGAGAAATTTTTTTTGGTGAAATTAGGTCAGTCCCTTTTTAAAAGTTTTCAAGGCATTTTTTGGGAGAAAATACTACGATACCCTTAATGAACCAAACACATGCGCGCACAGTATCATTTCATGTATCGATTTTGCATCACAATGCACAAATCGAATCCTATTTGTACATCGGGATTTTAGGCATCATCGATTTTGCATTGCAATCCACAAAATAAAATCCAATTTAAGGATCGAGAATCTAATTTGTGCATCAAAACGCCAATTGAAACCAATTTATGGATCGTAAATCTAATTTGTGTATCGCGATTCAAATTAATGCATTATGATTAACAAATTGATGCATCACAGTGTGTTGACTAAGTGATCCTTAGCATGCCTCTGGCTCATTAATAGCATAGATATAGATATTAAAAAAAAGAATTTAAAGTTGAAATAACATACTCTAAACAGAACGTCCAACACTAAAATATTAGGAATAACATATTATGCAACATAATTTTTATACAACTATTCAATAATAAAAGTTATTGAGTCTAGATTTTTAGTGTGCCCTGGGAGAAGTCTTATAACATAAAGTTGATATTTCGCTAGGTCCACTTTCCTTTTTTTGGAATATGTAGCCACATATCCCCCAATAAACTCTAACATTGAATACATTCAAACCATTTCACAGTTACGTTTCTTATATTTTCTTTTTATTTTTTTTAAATAAAATTTTGAGAAAAATTTGTATGATACAAATTTGAATTTCAGTTATTATTAAAAAAATTGAGAGCTTAATTTAAATAAGTATGAAAAATATACATATTTTATAGTTAATTAATTATATCCAAGTACATATCGATATACATTTTTACTTTAAAAAAAACAGTTCACAAAAATAGAAACTTATATCCAAGTACATATCGATATATATATATATGTGTGTGTGTGTGTGTGTGTGTGTGTGTGTGCGTGCGTGTGTGTGTGCGCGCGTGTGTGTGTGTATTTATTTATTTATCTATTTTTTGATAGGTAAGTGTGACCCCTAGTCTTGCCATCTCTTCTACCCCTTGGGTCAGATATATATTTATTTTCTTATAAATTTGTCAATTATTTGTTCAATCTAACATTAGTCTATGTTCGATCTATAGATTTTACATATAAAATTGCTTGAATTTTTATAAGTATTCGACGGTTAAACACAAAATATTTGAATGACAATAGGAGTAGTGCATATGCTGATACTTTATACAATAATTATTTTTCTGAACTATTACCATTATCGATGGCAAGTAAATGTTAAGAGTAAATTTATTGTAGATGCCCAATTACTAATTTGTCTTTTCTATTTACTAATGTATATGAAATTATCTGTAAATTTCATACTATGTCATAATTACGTATGCTTATATTACTGTTGTATGAAGTAAATTATTTGAAATATGGCTTTTATATAATTTATTGATATTATTGATATATAAACTTGTTATAAAATATAGAAAACATTTTTTTAGAATAATAAAAATACCTAAGCACCTCGAACAACAAATTGGTTCTAAAAATATTTAAATTTTAGAACTATAAGAATCTAAATTTTAGAATAATGAAAAAGAATTAAACTTTTCATAAAACTACTTATAATACTCATAAATTAAACTTCAAAACATCTAAACAAAATGATTTTTTTTCAAAATATTTATTGCATTTAGTTTATACACTTCATACGGTTGCAAATAACTATGGTTGACAATCATTTTAATTAGATACTCCTTGGAGAAACATTAATTTAATGCATGTGTTCTTTTACTAATTTGTCTTTGTCTATTAACAAATTTATCTGACATCCATCTTGTATATTTCTTATTACATCGATGAATAACTTTTAAATAAAGTTAGTTAAAATATTAAAGATTTCACGAGGTAATGATAATATTCTATGTTGAACAATACATTATTTAGTAAGCCTATTAATGAAATTCCTTTTTTACTAAACGAAAAAAATATTATCATTATTTTGGACATTTACGAAAAATATTTCTTTAGTAAACCATTAACTAATTCATTAGTGATAGGAAGTAACTATGTTACTTTTATTTATGGTTTTAAACTGATTTAAATAATACTACATTGTAATTATTTGTCAAGACTATTATAAATAATAGTGGAAAATAATTTATATTGAATCGATTGTTTCATCATTTAATCTTATTTCTGAGAGTTTATATTATTGTGGTGAAGATTTAGAAGCTAATATGTCAATTACAAATGCAAAAAAATAAAAATAAAAAAATAATGTGAAATCGGATATAGAATAAATTATTCAATATTTGTTATTATTTTGATATTGTATTTTTTGCTATTTCGTAAATCATATTCAATTATATTAAATGTTATACAATTCATTTACATTAAATGCACTAAAGATATTTGTTAAGTCATTTGAATCTGAAGAGTTGTTGTCAACTTAATTAATTGATGTTCATTTCAGTTTCGAAAAAAATGACAAATATACAAATTATAAATGTTTCTAAATTTGAAAAGTCACTTTTGGCGGGATATTTCCATTATTTGCTCATCTCCTTTTATATATGTATAGATACTACAAAATAACAACAAATTGTTGTTAGATACAGACATATAAGGAGAGACAAAGAAGAGGGAGAGAGAGAAAAAAATGACCACGTGATGATTTGCAAGATTAATCTTTTTCTTTCTTGAAGACCTTGGTTTCAAAATTTAGGAAGGGCAGGAAATTAATCATGGATGTATAAACCATGCGAGCTCGCCTTTGGTGTATGGCTAGCCATTTCCGTTGAGGTTACTGGGGACGGTGGTGTTGCTGAGAAGAGAATGACACTAATTTGTAGGGATGAATAGTAAAGAGGGTGAGAAGGTAGGGTGGTGAAGAAGTACACATATGTCTTCACCTTGAATTCAATTACTCCACCACCTTAAGAGCATCTCCAACCGGACCTCCAAACCCCCAATTTATGTCCAACCAGACCCCCAATCCTCTCCCCAATTTGGGTCGGTGAATGGTATCACCCCAAATTGGGGTTGATGGGACCCACTTCTTTTTAAAACAAAAAATTAATTTTTAAATACAAACAATTGATTTTTAAATACAAAAAATTATTAATAACTTATATTTTGAATTTAAAAATATTTTAATTGATTAATAACTAATAATAACTATGTAATAAATATTAATAATTTATTTTATTTTAAAGCGTTAAAAAAAGAATAATAAATTATAATAAATTGATCTATTATGTAAATTGAAAATAAAAAAAGACATACAAATTGAAAATAAAATATGACATACAAATTGAAAATAAAATATGACATGCAACTTGAAATTAAAAATGACATACAACTTGAAAATAAAAATGACATACAACTTAAAAATAAAAATGACATACAACTTGAAAATAAAATATGACATACAACTTGAAATTAAAAATGAAATACAACTTGAAAATAAAAAATGACATACAACTTAAAAATAAAAATGACATACAATTTGAAAATAAAATATGACATACAAACTTAAACATATGACCGAAACTAAAGAAAAACGCTAAAACATTTAAAATATTAAACCAGACAATGACTAATATTCCGCGAGATCAGTTCTTGGTCTGCCCTACATCTGGATAAGCTTGAGATCCTTGCCCTACATCTTGAGATCCATGTCCAGCATATTGAGATCTTTGCCCAACATTTTGAGTTCCATGCCCATCATATTGAGATCTATTGAATTGAAATAATTGCCCTACATCTTAAGATCCATGCCTGTCATATTGAGATCCTTCTCCTTGACTTGAGAACGATTTAAATCCCTCATTTTGACTTCTTTTTTGCATAATTTTAATTTGTTCACAACGAATAAATTCATGCATGATCGGATCGGCTATAGAATTCGAATCTTTGAATAGAATTCAATTTTCTTCCCTTAATTTAAACATATCGTTACCAACCTTCAATTTCTTAACAAGTTCGTCATTCTGATTAATCATTTTTGACACATGCTCTTCTTTTTTCCTTTTCTATTTTGCTTGTTTCGCCCCCAATAGGTCGTGTAGTTGAAGTATCACCGCTATCATCATTGATGATATTAAGATTAAATGATGACATACGCGGAGATGCACTTGGAAATTCTGCCTCGGCAGATTCTGACTGAGATGAACCAATATTGGTATATTCTTGGTTACTTCTTCTCGTTGTTGTGGCTTCAACATTATCATTGCCAAATTTTTCAATGTCTTTGAGCATGTGCCACACATGGTCAAATTTGAAGTCTCTTTGGTATTTTGCATCTTCTGCTAATAATATTTTAGCACGATTTCACTGCAAAAAAAAAAAAAGAATATATATTTTATAAAGACAATGTTATAAACAAAGGTATGTTTAAAATAAAATGTGGCATCTACTTACAAGATCTTGCTCAGAAGCACCATTTGGATTCAAGGTTTCGATTTGTCGTATGCAACCTTTCAATTTGGATATTGAACTAGTGATCAGACTCATTCTTTTTTGCAATGATCTTTTTGGTCGATGCTGACTTGCAAATTTTGGCTCTGAGTGATAGTCTGCCTCAACTCTAGTCCAAAATTTTTCTCTTGATTGGTTGATTCCTATGATTGGATTTTGAGAGATGTCAAGATAAACATGACGTAAGTGTACATCTTCCTCAATAGAGTATGATTGAGATCAGAATTTTGAACTCATTTTTTTCAAGAGTAATAGAAAACAAAGATAAGATATGATTATTTGCAATGAAACTATCAATCTCTTGTATGCATATATATATATATATATATATATATATATATATATATATATATATATGGTCTAAAAGCGAAGATAAGATTAGATTACTAAGAATCTGATCCAACGATTGGCATAAGGATGAGCTGATCCAACGGATAAGACAAGCGTAGTATCTTGTCTCATCACTGAATATTTTGAATAATTGTGTTGATAAGATTGGATAATAAAAAATCTAATCCAACGGTTGGCATAAGGATAGGTTAATCCAACAGATGAGACAGTCGTAGTGTCTTGCCTCATTACCGAATATTTTGAATAATTGTGCTGATAAGATTGGATAATTAAAAATCTAATCGAACAATTGGCATAGGGATAGGTTGATCCAACTGATGAGACAAGCATAGTGTCTTGTCCCATCACCAAATATTTTGAATAATTGTGTTGATAAGATTAGATAATTAAAAATCTAATCCAACGGTTGGCATAAGGATAGGTTGATCCAAGGGATGGAATGATGTGCATACATTTATCATAAACAACTCAATTCTTGGTCATCTATTATAAATATGTATATCGTGATTAAAAGCAATTCAATCAACACATCTTTTTATCAGAAAATGAATTACAATATTGGAGGTCCATCTAATTTCTCATCTGAAATGATAATTATGTAAAAGCATTTCGTGCACAAAGAGAGGTGATTGCTCAAGTAATTTCTTACAACAATTAAGCAATCCTCAACCATCTCAATAAAGAAAATAGCCAAGGTCGATTTTGAGGCTCAACTCCTGGTCACATAGTGATCAATCGTGATCGAGAAGCTGGTCATCGTAATCTATTCAACGATTACTTTGTAGAAAATCTTGTCTATCCTACTAGGTATTTTCGTAGAAGATCTCGAATGAGAAGGAATTTATTCCTTCGTATTCTTAATGTTCTTATTAATCATGACACCTATTTTACACAGCGAACAGATGCACTTGGAAGACGTGGGTTGTCAAGTTTGCAGAAAGTAACGGCTGCACTTCGAATGTTGGCATACGGTTCACCAGCAGATGCTATGCTACTGATGAGTACATAAAAATAGGCGAATCAACTGCTATTGAAAGTTTTAAAAGATTTGTCGTGCTGTTGTCGAGGTATTTAGAAAGGAGTATCTACGATCTCCTAATGCTAATGATGTCTCAAGACTTCTCCATATCGGTGAAAGTTGAGGATTCCCTGGTATGTTGGGTAGCTTAGATTGCATGCACTAGAAGTGGAAAAATTGTCCAACAGCGTGGGCATGACAATATGCTGGTCGTAGTGGAACTCCAACAATCATTATGGAAGCTATAGTTGATTATGATCTCTGGATATGGCATGCATATTTTGGTTTACATGGATCTAACAATTATATCACTGTACTAGAGTCTTCTAACCTTTTTTATAATTGCTCAAGGTATAGTTCATTCGGCTCATTATGTCATTCAAGGAAAAGAGTATAACATGGGCTACTATTTAGTTGATGGCATATACCCAAAATGGGCTACACTTGTTCAAACTATCCATGATCCATGAGGTCCAAAAAAATTTATTTGCAATGAAACAAGAAGCATGTAGAAAAGATGTTGAGCGAGCATTTGGAGTGCTCAAATCACAATTTGTCATTATTGTTGGACCTTCACATTTTTGGGAAAAAAATGTTACGCACGACATAATGACTGCATGCATTATTATGCATAATATGATAATTGAAGATAAAGGTGATGTAAATGCACTAATTGAAGAACGAGGTGAAGCGTCGGCTCCAAATGTTGAGGAAAGTAGGAAATGATAACACTCGATTTCAAGAATTTCTTACTCGACATAGACAAATCAAGGATAAAGATGCTCACCATGCACTTCGGAATGTCTTAATTGATCATTTATGGGCACAATTTAGTAATAGTGAGAACTAAGCTAAAATAATATGTACTTTGAATCGAGTGTTGTTGTTGAATTTTTTTTAATGATAGTTTTTAACATTTAAATATATGTATTGCTTGCTTTAATGTATGTGTTTGTATTTATCAAATGGTTTGTAATTTAAAATATATTAAATTACTAATTTTAATATATAATTAATTATAAAAATAATATTATAAAAATAAACTTATTAAATATAATAATTATTAATTATATAATCTTAATAATTATAATTTTAAATGTTATAGTAGAAAAATCAAAATAGAATATGCTAAGAAATATTTTTTTTTTGTGTAAGACTTGGTGTGAAGGGTTGGAGTTGACATAGTGAATAATGTTGAAACTGCCCGAAATTGGGATAAGTTTGGACCCAAATTGGGGTTTTTGCCTTTTTGGGTTGGAGATGGTCCAACTACACACTCTCTTTCATCTTCATCCATTAATTTCAGTTTCACGTGTATCTTCTTCTTCTTCTTAGTCATTGTGTTTGTGTGTTTGATTCAAAATAGATTCACTTTGGGTGTTATGTTGCTTAGGGGTGTACGTGGTTTGGTTTAGGCCAAAACTATGAACCGTCTCCTATTGGTTCAAAAAAATTCAAACCAAACAGAACCACTCAATTTGGTTTGGTTTGGTTTGGTTTGGTTTGATCTTGTGGTTTATATAAATTCTTTTTAATCAACTTAACAAAACATTAAGAATAACATAAAAATAAGATTTTAATTTGGAATTACCATCAAAATTAAAAAATAACCTACTAAAAATAAATTATCATAAAAAAAAGCAATACAAATTACAAAATAAACATAAACTAGTGAAGCACACGTGCGTTGCACGGTTTATACACGAGTGTAAAATCATATACTCAATTAAAGGTGAATAATAGACAATTGAAAACTTTAATATGAACAAAATAAACAAAAAATAATAATAAACAGTAAAATTAAAGATTGAAAATCAAATAAATTTAAAAAGGTTATTATAAATTTTGGAATACTTATATATCGACAACATTTGTTGTTGAACATAGATGGCTATTACAACTACCACTATCACATAAAAAAATTCGAATACCTTTAGGATTAGTAATTATAGACAAAGCGAGATACAACTGGGCATGACTAAAAACATGTTTTTCATGCATCGCTATACATAAAAATAAAACATTTTCATTCTTCGCAATGTAAGAAGTGACTTTTTTCAATTGAAAAAAAAAAAGTAGGAGAGCAGAGCGGTTAAAAGAGATATCAGCACGTAATTTTTCCTAATTCAAAATAATAAACATTTCAATCCAACACAAATTAAATAACCCTAAGCACACTGACCATGTACATTTCAACCTATATTAGCCAAATATAAATACTCAAACACGGCCTCTACCCTATTACATTTGTCATCTAAAATACAAAATAAATTTTTCAAGGCCTCTACCACGATAACGTTTCCCTCGCTATTTCTCCTTCTCCGCAAATGAAGCCTGGTCCTCCTATTACCCTAACAATTTCTCTCAAGCTCATTTGTCTCTTTAACTCCTCTTCATTTTCGGAGACACTTTGTTTCAAATTTTGTTCCAAAAAAACACCGAAGACTTATTTCCCCAAATTCCTCAACACCTTCTAGCATCTCATTGTAAAAAGAAAGAGTTTGGTAATAATCTATATAATTGTATTTGAGAAAAAAAAAACACTTATCAAAAAACATATTTTCAGACATAATTAATTTCACCGACGAATATAACACACATTGAGAAAGAACCCTGAACACTTTTAAACTAAATAAAAATAGGCCATATTTTTTTTATGTAGTCAAATACATAGATAATTAATATTTTTTGGACTTATTTTAATTTATTACATAGAATTACATGAATATATTTGTATATTATTAGATAAAATAACTTAAAATATTTCTCTAGTATAAGAATTTAAGAAAATTCAAATTTATTAACAACATAAAAAATTTAAACTTATATTTCCACATTTTTTAATTTGATTGTTCGATATCAAAATATCTTACCCATATTGTTTCTTCCAAATATGTAAGATAGATGATACGATCCAATAAGTTATTAGATATAATAAGATACTCACTATTTATTTTGTTGATATTAAAGTTAAAAGCTAGATACCTCTTACCGTATATCAT
>JABEVN020002429.1:0-21453 GCA_013146195.2 Codonopsis lanceolata
AACAACCTTCCAATGACTTACATGTCAAGGCATTATAAACTTAACAACAATAACCTCGCTTTTAACATAGTGCCATATCCGAATAATATTCATGATAAAGCATATTAGCTTAACAACGTAATTCATGTTATTGTTATAACATAGCCTTCCCATAATATTCATGTCAAGGCATACAAACTTAACAATAATGATTTATACCTTTGGCATAAAACCACATTCCAATAATATTCATGTGATAGCATATATGCTTAACAACATTAATCAATATGTTATCTATTAAGTATAACATGTAAGAAACCAAAACAAACATCATATCATATCCAATTCACCAAGCACGTTATTCACTTAAGCACTTGTGGAACAATACATGTATAAGGGATATGATACCATTACCCAAATTCCTCCTACAGTCGCCCCGCAAAAACACGTGCAAAACCCTTATGTGCCCTCGATATCCTCTCAGATATCGACGCCCCCGAGACAGCCTCTCCGCCGAGTTCCATAGTTATCAAAGTCATGTGTATTACTACAACTAAGATAAACTACTTTCCCACCGTGGCCATCGATGGAGGGTGTGCAGTCCCCAAGACGGCGATCCATCGCGATCACGAATCTCCACAATTCGTGAAGACGATGTATCGTCCCCACCAAAACTCAACCAAACCGACTCACTGGACTCAAACCCAAGCACAAGTAATATATACTCATATGCTCAAAACAAGTAGGTAAACACTCTACTATCAAACTAGTCATGCAATTCATCCACAACTAGCATAAACATCACAACCGAGAATCATATAAGTTCCCATAATCAAGTGTGCTTCACACACCTTAAACTTCTTGGAAGCTCGACCTCCATGAATTCTACCCAAAATTCCGTAGGACTTAATATTATAGTTCCTAGGATTCATACTAACCCAAAGGTTAACTCCGTTGAGTTCAATCTAAGTTTTCCGAAAATTCAAGGAATAGAAGCTTAGGCTTCATCATCCCCTATATTCATAACTATCGCCCGAAACCAAAATCCCAATGTTCAATATACTCATATAAACCCAACAAATTACTTAACAAAGCAACTTAGAACAAATTAATCATCTTGTGCATAATTTCATCTAAGTCATCATACCAATCATAACCTTCAAATCATGATTAAATTATACAACATGGTTTAATATACTCTCTTAAACATGTATAATTCAATAACTAGGCTTACAACCATGTTTAACAAGTCAAATCACAATTTGGGGAAAATCCCCTTCCAAGCATCTTTGTCATTTAGGCTCAATACACATAACCAATTCATATAGCAAAGTTTAATATACTCTATTAAGCATATAAAACATATTAATCAAGCTTCACATCATCCATTTGCAAGCTAAACAAAATTAGGCGAGGCACCTCCAAGTATCTCAACCAAACCAACATCAATACCCATGGAAAATCAACATAACCAAGTTCAATAAACTAGTTAGAACATGAATTTCACATATATCATGGTCTCACATAGGTAATCAAGTTCTATCATCAATTTGAAAACCTAGGGTTCATGCATCTTCTATAACCTTCAATGGCTTCCATTGACCCAAATAGCATAAATGGTTGTTTCCCTAGGGTCAATGGAGCCTAAAAAGAAGAAGAAGAAAGGTAGAAACTTACAAGAACTCAGCCCTAGCAAGTGAAAATTCGAGCCCTAACAATGGAGTTTCTTCAACTCTTCTTCAAACTTGTGTAGAATGGGGGAAGAAGAAGACCCTAGCAATGGACACCAAGCTTAAGCCTTTCCAAACCCTAGAATCACCTTCAAGCTTCCTCTTTGGTTGGGTTGAAGTGCTTGCGAAGAACAAAAAGGGGGAAGTCGAATTTGTCTTGGCCGAACAATGTGAGAGTGCTACCGAATTTCACTTTATAAATGGGGATTAATTCACTAATTACCCCACTAATTAACCCCTAAATCTCCTAATAGATGTTAGACTAGTTTAGGTTAAGTAATTGGGTCAAGGTGTGGTTTAAAAATAGGTTTAATTGGTCAAACTTTCTGGACAGAAGAAAAAAGGCAAAAATCCCGACTTTCAAATCAGACCTTGTCGCTAGTATGGTGATGCGACCGCATCACCCCTAATCTCAGATTCTAGGTTTTGTTCAATCCTTGCTCGATCCCGCTCTCCCAGGCATGCTCTCGAGTCCTTCCAAGCCAAAATTGGTCTACATTCAACCTTAATGTCCTCAAATCTATAACCAAAGGAATCAAGTCTCAAACCTCATCAAACAAGGCCAAGAACTAAGGCGTAACTTGCCCGAACGACAACCGAAAAGTCAAACCGAAGGGTTTTCGCTAGAATCAAACTAGCAACCAAACCGACGATGCAACCATCATCTAACCAACATCCAAGGCATGTTAATGATGTTTTAAATGCTCTTAACAATTATCCCATGAAGTTACAACATAAATCTTAAACCCGAGATTCAAAGCATCTCGCTAAAGAAAAGTATACGTGACGTCTCAAACAACGTCAACGATCATGCTATTGACTTTTAAACATATACGGGAGCTAAATGAACATATTCATGATGATTATAAGTGTATGAATCCAAGCATAACACAAGCAAGCAACATTTCGTGGTTTTACAGATAATCTTAATCTGAGAAGATCGCTGCCCTGATGGCTTTATCGTAAATTTTTCTCCTTCTCGCTGGGACATCATAGAAAAGGATTTTTGTGAGGCCGCTTTTAGAATTCTTTTTTTCGGTTTTTTCTTCCGCGTGGTTGGACTAAAGACTTTATTGTTGCTATCCCCGAATTGGATAAGGTCTCATCTTTTAAAGAACTTCGCCCAATTAGTCTCGCAATTTTGCTCCAAAGTTATTTCAAAATTGTTTCTTCTCGCTTCGACAACCATTCTCCTCATCTTATTTATGAAAATCAAAGTGCCTTCGCCAAAGGTCTGGACTATTCAGATAACATTTTATTGGCTCAAGAGTTAATGTGCTTCCCTGGGAAAAAGGTCATGGGTTCTAATGTAGTTCTAAAGCTTGATATGGCAAAAGCTTTTGACAGAGTTTTGGGTATTCCTTATCACCGTGATGCTGAGATTTGGCTTCCATGAGATTTTTATAGATCTTGTTTGGCGATTATTTCGACAATTGGTTTTCGGTGCTTATCAATGGCACCTCGACGGGATATTTTTCTTCTAGCCGAGGTCTCGTGCAGAGACCCTCTTTCTCCCGCTTTGTTCATCATTGCAAGATTATTTTAGCCGCAGCCTCTAAATCGTATTCAGCAAGAACAAGTTTACTCGATCTTCTCTTCCGTTAGTGGTTGCCTAATCATATCTCATCTCGCTTTTGCATGACGTTATCATTTTTGCAATGGAGGTAAAAATTCCATTTAGCTTCACAAGGAGGTTATAAAGAATTATGAAGACATCTCGACGTAGGTTAATGTCCATAAAAGCTCTTTATGTGGCTTCCCAACTGATTCTAATCGCTTGCGATGCTATCTTCTTGTTTGGGATTTAGTGCCGGGTACTCTTCCTATTTCTTACCTTGGTTGTCCCCCACTTTGGTCGAAGAAACGCCAATATTTTGACGACTGCTTCTTAAACTTCAATGTAATCACAAATTGAATGGTAACTTCTTGAATCCTCGCTGGCGTATAACTTTAATTAATCATGTCCTCCATTCCATTTCAAGTTATCATCTCGGCTTCCATTGATCCTCCTCCTGTCTCGCTAACATGTTAATCGACAAGATGTGCTCAAATTTTTTCTCTGGGTCAACTGAAGGTAGGACTAAAAGTCACTGGTCGCTTGAAAAACCGTTGTCGCCCCATCGATGAAGGAGGCCTAGGCATTCACAAAGATGTCCAACATTGTTAAAGCTTTTGAGTAAAACTTTGGGTGCTTGCTCTACTTCAAATCTTTGCACTTTTCTTAATCGGCCTCGATATTGCCGCAACTCTCATCCCTCTCAAGTTGCCTGTGGCTCTCACACCTGCGCCAGATGATCGTGGCTAGAGATATAGCCGAACCGTATATCTTTTGGGTTATTGAAAGGCCAATGTTCCTTGGTTCGACAAATGGATTTTTGATGTTACATTGGACAAACCTCCGTGATTGTTATAGCAAACAAATGAGGGGAGCCGTTGCTTGATTCCGGTTACGCCCCAAAGAAGATTGGTCGCGACTTCCCCATGCCGCTAAGGCCCAAATTGCTCCCGCCAAATTTTATCTCAATTCATGAATCGATGATCGGCCATTTTGGACCGCTTCAACTTCTTCTTTTCTCTCTTTTCCTGGTCTTCCTCTTATTCAAACGCTCAACCAAGGTCGCTTTCTTATTTTTATATGGCACAAGGCTTTGCCTAAACACATTAGCATCTTTATTTGGCTCTTTTTGGCCAAGACTTCCTATTGATGAAGCGCTGTAAAGGGGCTCTCCTTGGCATCTAAATGTTTTGTCGTGACCAAGGCCACATTGAAACTTTCCAAAGATGTTTTCATAGATGCCTTGTTTGCTTCTTCCTTATGGCAAAGATTTCGGTATTCTATTTGATGTTTCGCCTGCATGTGTTCTATCCATAGCATCCGCTTCTCATGGTGGTTACACAAGAAAGCGCTTCCATTTACTTTGCTCCCTCGCTTATTCTCTCTGCATATTTGGAAGCATGCGCAATGCGCAGCTTTTGACAATAATCGTGATATCTGCTTTCTAAAGCAGCTTGCTAATATCACCTCGATTTTCAATAGTCTTCAGCCGCTGGTTATCATATTTCAGATCTTTCTAGGCCTACTCAAATTCAGCTTTGGTCGTGAACGGCAAATTCGGATTCAATCCGTTGTTTGGTCCTCCTCCCAAGGTATTGTTAGCTTAACTCTGATGGTGCTAGTCGTGGCAATCCGGTTTAAGTGGTGGAGGGGTATTGTTCGTGATTCTATGGGTCGTTGCATCTATGCTTATTCTCAATACTATCATGTCTGCTCTAACATGGTTGCTGAAATTAAAGCACTCCATTTTGGTGTTAAATGGTTGTTTGAAAATGGTCACCATGATGCCATTGTGGAAACTGATTCAAAGGTTCTTTTTTGAGTGTTTCTCTCAAGGCCACAAACTTCCTTGGTGCATTCTTATATCGCTCGAGATTGTCCAGCCTGTGTCATGAGATTTATTTTTTCTCACTGTTTCCGGGAGGCTAACAAGGTAGCTGATAGCTTGGCTAATCTAGCCTGTGACACTGGTTCGGATATGGTCTTCCACGATTCTTCGACTTTCCCCAGTCCTTCTAGAGGTCTCATTTTGTTAGATGCTAGTAACACTCCCTATGTTAGAATTTCTTAATTTTATCCTCTTGTATCTCTCTTTCGAGGTTAGGCTCCTCTGTCCTCCCATTTATAAGGGCAAGGCTGGTTGTCCCCCTCAAGTTTGTACTTCTTTTAATTATTAATAAAATTCCCGCAGGTGCCGCCCTGCTTTCCTAAAAAAAAAAAAAAAAAAGGTTTAAAATGTTTTAAAATTTCCGCCTCGGTGCCGAGTCGCACTTCATCTAAAATGTTGCGCCACGTCAAGTTTCAGAATTGAGTATTTGCATGTATTGTTGTTATATTTTGACGACTTGACTTGTGATTCCATATCGGGGTCCGGGTCGGGTCGTCACACTCGACTAAACAGATAAATACAAAAACAGATAAAAATTAACAAAAACAAAAAGCTTTTTGGCTTCAACCTCAAGTTATAAACGTATGGCATGCAAAGCGGTCTCAGTTCGAGGCTCACCACATATATGCAGGCTTAATCACATAAAACCAACTGTCTTTTCTTAAGACTGCTACTACTTCTAATTTCTCCGTGTGTGTGTGATCACCAGTCTTAGAGAATATCTTAACTAAAATAGTTTTATTAAGCTAAACACCACATTCATATGAAAATCAAAGTTTAAAAGAAAATCATGCATCAAGAATTATGAGATCTACCATCCAAACCTGGTCAGTTACAGACATAAAGGTCCCAAGGATTTCAAAGACTTATACATCCATCCCATGCACTTCTATGTATGACATACAATGCTCTCCTATCCCAATGACTTGTAATAGCTAAGATTATGCTAACACCGTGAGCTTTAGGGTGAATAATAATGAAAATGAAGTGTGTGATCAATTCCATATGACTCACTTGACAGTTAAAACAACATGAGTGTAACACCCCTCCCCTTTGTTAGCTCGGTTTGTGTGCCATACTCGCGATTCTTGTTTTGTGGGATGTATGATTGGTTAGTGAGAGAGTCTAAATGTGAATGAGAGACCACATTAAGACCAAAACACTATTAAGAGATGCCATATAGTTGTTGACTTGCTAAAGTCACAAGTCGTGACTCGACGATAGTCGGAATGCGACGGGATTGAGAGTTTGCTTGCATTTTACGTTGTGACCTCGGTTTGATCCTAGACCTCTACAAAATGATTGGTTAACATGTTTAGATGTATTAGACTTCAAGTTGGAGGTGTTCCTTAAGTCTATTGATGATTTGGAAGCTTTGGAGATAGCGTTTGTCTCTATCGCGTAGTTCGGGGATCGAGTCGCGTAATCGTCTCTCCTTTGGAGTTCTTATTTCCCTAGTTGTTATTCAACTTTCTAGGAGTATTCAAGCTTCTTCATTACCCCTTAGACCTTCGCTAAAAGTCTCCTTTCGATGCACGTTCATTTGCTAGTTCATTCGTCGTTTTGGTTGCACGTTGTTGCACCTCTTCCCGATTTCGCTCCGAGTTGTTTCGAGGGTTGTTATTTAGTGTTCTATGGGAGTTATAGACCTACTTTGGATGAGTTTTGAACCTTGTTAGATTTGGTTATGTGTTTGAGGTCGTTTGGGGTTGAATTCTAAGCTATTTTTGGTCTGGGAGGCTTTCGGTCGCAAGGGGGAAAGACCTTGCCCCCGCAAGGGCAATGGAAGAAGACACCTAGGGGGGCTGGAGAGCTTGCGGTCGCAAGCTCTAGGGGACCTTGCGACCGCAAGGTGCCCCGACCCTGCTTTGCCCTGTTTTGATTTTTTACGAGAAATACATATCCTACCCTCATTAAACCCCCTCTAAACCCTTCCTAACCTCCCATACTTATCCCTAAACATGTCCTAACATTAGTTGGAAGTTAATTAAGGTTAGATTAGTGAGTGATTACTCCTAATCTCTACTAATTGGCTTAAGGAATTCCCTATTTTGCCCTCTTGGTTTATGGAGGTATAAAAGCCCAAACCCTTTGCAATTTTCAGAAATCCTCTTCATTTCTTCTCCTCATTCATACGTATTAGAGAGAGAGAGTGTTCTTGGGGGTTCTTGAGCCCTAGCCTCCTTCTCTCTTCGATCCATGAAAATCCAACCGTCGAATTGCCTTCAAACATCGGATTCGTGAAGCCCTCGACGAGTAGAACAAGTTCACCGATCGGATTTTCATTCTCTGGAGTTTTCATTCAAGCTAGGTAAGTTACTTTATTTTGATTTAGGTTCATTGGCCCTAAGAAAAACAACCTATGTGCTATTTGTGGGCAATGAACACTTGATATGCTATGTGTGCCCATTTTGGGGATTTTTGGAGATGTGAACTTGTTAATAACATGAATAGTATGATTTGAATGTTATTATGTGTTGTAATATATGGGTTGTGATTTATGTTGAGTTTTATGAATTTTAGGGCTTGAGAATGAAGCCCGAATTATTGGAGAAATTGTCATTGATTGAAGTGGGTGTAAATGTTGAGATTGATGAAATGGGTGAAGAATGAAATTTAGTATTTGGACTCAACGGAGTCGTAATAGGTTCAATAATGTGTTAATGAACTCGAGTTGAAGTCCTACGAAATTTTGGTTTTGTTTGACTATGATTATGAAGAGGTATATGGATTTTTAGGCTTAGGAATCAAGCCCGAACGAATTTCGGGATTTTGTTGAATATTTTAATAGAGTGTTAAATTGTGGGTTTATGAAACACATAAAGAATGAAAGGTAGAATTAAGACTCAACGGAGTCGTTGTAAGATCAATAATATGATAATGAGCCTTTGGTTGAAACCCTACGATGTTTGGGTTTGGTTGGCTATGATGGTGAGCACCCGAGCATCTCGATTTTTGTCCAATTAAGACACCTACGTTATAGATATTTATTAGGATTTATTTAGAGCGTGCTCGGGAGAGCACGGTACATTAAAGACCAACCTATGGTCTCGAGTATGGTTGAAGAATAATTATTGAGTGAGTTCTCACTTTTGGGAAAATTGATCGGTTGCACATGAACGTACTTGTGGGTAATGACTACGGTGTAGTCTTTGGTTTGATTTCAAGTAGAGGTCCATTATAGACCTCATAATATGATTCTTGGTGGGTTTATACTATTCTTGATTTAATTGGTGACTTGAGATCTTTTAAGATTATTTGGCTGTGAGCAATGTATTTGCCTTGACTTGATTTATGGTAGAGAATAATAACCTACTTGGTCGGATGAGTTCGCTCTTGTCGAATTCATTCCTTATTTGTTTATATTTACTAAATACATACTTGAGCATTTTGTCGGACGGGTTCGCTCTTGTCAAACCCGATCCTTATTTGGTCTTGACGAGTAAATATCTACTTGTGCATTGCATTGAGTCCAGCTGGCATTATTTGGTATGATTTTTTATGTCAGGGTGGGACGATACATCACCTATACGAATCGTCAGATTCGTATTCGCTATGGATTGTCGTACCTGGGACCTCACACACCCGTCCATTGTTGGCCGCAATGGGGAAGTAGCCCCTTTGCCATAACACGAGCATCGTAGTCACGATATTGGGTTAACAATGTTTTTCTTGCAGGAGCTACGTAGCGGCCGGGCCCATAACAAATCCTATTGTGATGTTTAATACTCGCACTTATGTGAATAACGTGCTAAGTGCAAATTTGTGATCATTGAGGGTTGGACCCATGTTGTGATCATTTGAGGGTTGGACCCATGGTTTTATTATTGAGGGCTGGGCCCATATTCTGGTTATACATGATTATTGTTGGTACATTATTATTATGATGCCACGATTGTATTTTTACTGGTGCATTATGCCATGCCATGACATGATATGCCATACAGTTGCATTTAGTAACTTACTGGGTCATTATGACTCACTCCATGTGTTTGTTTTCCTTAGTGTGTGCAGTGATCCCGTTAGTGCGCTTGGCGGCTTCGGATAGTGATTTCTAGCAGTGGTCTTCCGGGCTTTAAGCTTGGAGATTTTATTATTATTGTTATTATGTATTTGTGAGATGCGAATGTAAAGTTATGTAGACTTTACTTGGGTAGATTATGTTAGTATTGTATTATCGTATTATTTTGGGAGCCGACTTGTTTGGTCGAGCTGTTGTATTCATTTAGAAGTTATTATGTCGTCTTCCCGAGCAAGGTTTTAGCTCGCGTATTCTAGTATTGTGTTATGGTCGTTTCCATCTTCGACAATTTTAGTCGTGAGACCTTGGCTTTGTTGTTAGTATTTAAATCTCTTATTCTTTTAGTTGATTTGTCTCTCCGACATGTTTTAGCCGTTGAGTGGTTGTTTATCAGGTTGGGTTCTTGTTGGTTCGCCGGCCTTTGGTTGCCGATGGTTTGTTGCCCGTGCGCAATGTTGCGTCACGCGCGTCTTAGATTTGTCAAGAGATAGTTGTCTCTTAGCCTTGCGTTCCTTGGTCTAGGATTTAAGGCTTGGGTTCCACTTATGATTTGCTTCAGCAGATTTTAGTTTTTGTTGTTTTGTTTTGCCGTTATGGCCTTACATTCCTGTCTTGAGCTTGTTGGCTCAACTCTTGACTTGCACCATTATGCTTAGAAGGTGCTTGTCCATCTTTTATCTTGTCTTGACGGCACGACCTTGGGATTTCGCATTGGAGTCCGGGTCGGTCGTTACACTTGGTATCAGAGCTATAGGTTAGCTATTTCGCCAGGATAGGTTCCTTGGCCTAGTTGGGTTGGGTTTATTGTTGAGTTATTAACGCTGAGTGTTCTTTGTAGGCGTATTATGTCAGGAACTTGGCGTGGAGCTAGTTCTAGTATACCTTGTTCGAGTACAGCTCGTGGTGGCGGAAGAGAATAGAACTTGCCAAGGAATATATGCATCAACATTTATTTCTCTACTTCTTGTTGTTATTCATTCAATAACTATACTTCTGCACGAATTAAATATCTTGTATTTACAGATATTTAATTCCTTAGACCTCAAACACAAGTCAATATTTTGTACACGATCCATTAGGAATATTCCTTGTAATAGATCTAGTGGAAAACATAGTGCACTATTTAAATCCAAGGTTGACTGCCTTGGTGGTGGACGTAGCACTCTTTATAGTGTGAACCATCCCAAAATACTTGTGTTATTTCCTTACTGTTTGTCTACTGTTTATTACTTTAGTTATCTTTATCCTTTATACAGCAGAACTGCAGTAACCTGTCAAAGGTCTACCGGTAGTCCTTATCGGCAGACTTGAAACAGCTACTTTGAAAGTCTTCCGCTACTTCAATCTTTTCAATAGATTGTAAGTAACTTTCGAAGAACTTACTCAAAGTTTTTAAGTGTACAATAAGCTATTCAACACCCCCCCCCTTCTAGCTTATTATTGTGCCCGTTGGGACCCATAGTAAGCATTCGAGGATCAAACTTTCAGGAGGTTAGTCCTGGCATATAGCTTGAAGAGCTTTGCTCTAATACCAGTTGTTGGTTCATAATGATGCTCAAATAGGCTAGAGGGGGGGTGAATAACCTATGATGCCATTTTAAAACTTTTCTTGTAGTTATAGTTAAAGCTTAGGTTTTAATGACATAGGTAGTTAACATGTTGAGCATGTCTACTGGTAGTATTGAATAGCAGACTTGCTCTCAGCAGAGTTGTCAACCCTGCTGGTAAACTGTCTAAAAATCAAAAGCCTGTTTAGAAGAGTTTAAGCAGCGGAAATAGAAAGACTTAGATTTAGAGAAGTCTTAAGTAGGTGTACACGAATATATGATCAGAACATCAGCACACTTAATTCTTCTTCAAATATAGATTTAGGAAATCATTAGAGAATAGCTTTTCAAATGATAAAACAATTTATAACAGCTTATAGAGAGATAAAGACTAACAGATAAATTATTTGAAAGAACATCTGAATTTATTCAAAGATAAATTACAGATTACATCAGCCTAAATACTCTATGTGAAGATTCTGTCCTTGTCCTTTCAAGCCTTAATCTTTACTTAATTATTTGTAACCAAATTCTTAAGTAAAGAGGACAATAGGAGACGAGAATGAGAAACTAATATCAAAAGAGAATTTTCAAGGTCGTTCAGATAAAGATTATCTGAACGATTGAGTGCAAAGCACTCAGCCTTCCATGATGAGTGATTATTTCACAATCAACAGCATTTGTATAGGAATACAAATCTGAAGATATGAATGCAATATTTACAGACAGCTCTGATCATCTTCCTCGGGTACCATCTGAAATCTATCTGTAGATTGATCCAAGAGCTTGACCTCTAGCTTTAGGAATGGAATCCTGAAGCTTAGCTAGAGACTGAGTTCTTCAAAGAAGGGTGAAGAACTCAAATCAAGAGCTGGGTTCTTGACCAAGATGTTGATCTCTGTCTTTTGAAGTTTATGATCTTTCTCTCTCTTCTTCTTCGAGCTTTTCTTCCTAGCAATCCACAGAGAGTGTTTTGCTAAGGTCTGGATAAGCTCACTGCAAACCTCTGTGAAGATCTGAGATTCGTTGGTGAAGACGATCTCTTGTAGATCTTGCAGATTCTTTGAAGTTCTTGTTGCAAGTGTCTTTTTTATTCTTCACACACAGTTATGATTGAAGAAGAAGGGTAAATTTTTATATAGACCGGAGAACTTTGATTGTTGAGATCTTCTTGATAGATTTTGTATCCGTTGAATGATTTGTCTTGATAACTGATGCATAAAGATGTTGTTCAATAGATCTTTAACAGTTGGATAAAAGACTTCATTCTTTAGATCTTCGAACTATTACCCTATCAGACTGTATGATAAGTCGCTGAAGGATAAGTCTGATTCATTGATTCACTGTCAGGTGATCTGTCCGATAAAGTAGATTCTTTTGACTATTTCAGACCACATGACTGAGAAGGCGAGAGAGTCTTGCAGTATCAGGAATGTCAGGCTTCATAAAGATTTGAATAATATTGAAGCTTAACATATTTGTCTTGTTTTGATCTGCTTCAATCTTGTCTCCTTGTAGCACGTGTAGAACCAAGTCTGCTGGTGAGAAGTTCAATTATGATGTATGAGTCTTTTGTAGAAAAAGACTGTTGGTGTTGCTGTGAATATTCAAACCATGGCAAGTCTGCTGGTGGCAAGTCTTCAAGGTATTCTACGATGCAGATGATAGACCTGCTGGTGATGAGTACCTTGAGAAACTTTGTCACTGTAGTACGTCTCCTGGTGATGAGTCTTCAAAGTGTCCTTTAGTGCATATGACAAGTCTGTTGATGACGAGTATGCTGAAGACTTTTGACGCTACCACAAGTCTGTTGGTGCTAGTACATATGAAGTGCTAGTCTGTTTGCACATCATGTAGGAAAGTAGGACTTGATCAGGTCGCACCTAATCTAAGACCTATGTGAAGTCACACTAGTTGCCACACTAACCGGTACGTAGACCTTTTAGCCACTAGTAATGAGTCACTGTAATGGGAATTGTTAGACATTAAGGGTAATTTAGTAAATTAGATGGTAGGGTATTTTGTATATATATGTCGCCTATTGTTAATATCAAAGTGAGCGAAAGATTTGGCGCACAATTCAGCCGAAACTTCTCTCTTCTTCTCCTTCTTCTTTATTTTTGTTTACATGGTATCGAGCTTGGTTGGTAGATTAGAGACCGGGGTTGAGTCGAATAGGAGGCGACCAGATGCGTGGAGTTCGTCGGCCGACTTGTTGACTTTCAGGCGAGTCCTTGGCGCCGAGTGGTGGCGCGTGTGATCAGAATAGGAACCCTAACAATCGGAATAGGATTGTGCTGGTGTCGGATTTGTGTCTCAGGAGGTTTCAAAGTGTTAGTTGATGATTTTGGTGATTGATAGGTGTGATTTCGGCTAATACATGAAGATTCTGACGTCGAACAGTCTGCCGCATGTTATTCCGGCTATTACGAAGAGTTCGGCTTGGAACTGTCTGCCTTCGTCTGATTTCTTTTTGTTGTTGTTGTTCAGACTTGCTTGATAGTTTGAAATTCTCCTTTTCTTTATGGCTGACGACCAATCTACGGGACCGATAATGACAATTGTTTCTAACAAAAATAGATTGATTGACATTATCTTGGAAGCCGATGGGTCTAATTTTGCGGAGTGGCGATATTTAGTTCAGGTGAACATGGGTGGTTTACGGAAAGAAGGACATCTTGTTGAAGATTGTCCTACTGATGCAAAGGTGGCTAAGGTGTGGTTGGATGATGACAAAGTGTTGTTTCCAAAAATTGTGAATTGTATCGATCGGAAAATTATATCGTTTATGAAACAACGCCGCAAAGCGATTAAGGATCGTGGACACTCTTGCATAAATGGTTCTCGGAGAAAGTAACTTGAATAGGTGTGTATAACTTCGTCGTCACAAGAAGTTCATTTCCCTAGTCAGAAAGGACGGAGTCATATGGATTATTATTATGATTTCATGCGTATGAGCGAGGATTTCACTGCTGCTATGCCTATTTCTGATGATGTTGAGGAGATGAAAGCTCAACGTGAAAAGCTGTTGATGTTTAGTTGGCTATCAGGACTGGAGAAAGAGTATGATCTGGTTCGGTCTCAGTTATTGTCAAATAAAGATTTGGGTACCTTGTCTGATGCCTTTGATAGGCTTTTGACTGCAACGAGAAATGGTGAGTCATCACATGTGGAGGTATCTAAAAAATCAGCATTGGTTTCACAAGGGAATGGCTATCGTGGAGGTAGAGATGGAGGTCGTGGTGGTTTTCGAGGTGGAACTCGTGGTGGTAGAGGGTTCGGAGGTCGTGGAGAACCTAGAGTATGTTACAATTGTGGAGACCAAGGTCATTTCAAAAACCAGTGTCCTAAGCCTCTCACTGCGGCCAGCCAGATGGAGTATCAAAAACAACGATCGGATTCGCTCATACGGTTCGAGAAATCCGAGCAAATTTGTCAACCGGAGACTCATAATGTTGTTATGAATGACGAGGAGTTTGCCAGGTTTTCACAGTACCAGATGTCTCAGCAGTCTCAGCAGCCTTCCTCCTCTTCCAAAGCAACTTTAGCCAAGTCAGGTAAACCCATAACATATCTTTTGTCTTCGGCTAGGCACTGGGTAATTGACTCAGGGGTTACTGACCATATGACTGGAGATTCAAGTATGTTATCTACTTATGAGTCGTCAAATAAGTTTACGACTGTTACCCTTGCTGATGGATCTTCTTCCAAAGTCTTGGGTAGTGGTAGTACTACTGTTGCTTCTTTATAGAAAACGACGTGACGCAACATTTTAGATGAAGCGCGACTCGGCACAAAAAGGCCGGAAATTTTTAAAACTTTTTAAACCTGATATAGCAACTAAAGACAAGTATATCAATTCATCGGCGACTTTACTACCGGAACCCAACACTACACAGTTCATGCAAATATACCTCGACGACTACAACATGCCGGAGAAACAACATAAATAAATAAGAGCTAAAGTAATGCCCAGCGGAAGATTTAAACTAGGTGAACCATACTACAGCTATACAAGGCTCGACGTACATGCGCCGACACTCAAAAATAGGATACATGAATTACAACTAGAGACATAAATCCAAATAAACAAAGTTCCCAAGCGAAGTCTAAATGACTTGCTAAACCCAACGTCCTTACAAAAGAGAACAAAATAAGGACATCTATAAACCACAACCTCGTCGCGTGCGATCACGGACAAGCGATAATCCTGCTACACCTCAACGAGCGGTACCTGAACGGCTCGGATCTAAAGCAGTAAAAGGGAGGGGGTAAGTCATAAAGACTTTGTGAGTTAACAATTATGCATGTCATGGCATTATGCAACATACATAGCAAGATATCATCTTTAATATCAAGTCACTCAAAGTATTCATTTAATAAACACTTAAATCACATATCCATGGTAGCACATTGTTTCACATAGGTACTATAAAGTAAACCACATAAAAGGAGGATATGTTATGGAACCGGTGCCGCTAGGTAGCTCCAGCAATACACAGCGTTAACATTCGTGCCAATGATACCCGTGATTAGTGTATCAAAGTACAGAGTTCTCTTCTCGGGTACCAAGCTCTCTCCTTGGTACTTAGACATGCCAATGTGCTCTCTTGGTTAAAGCAAATGGGCTACATCCCCACTGTGGCCAACAGTGGAGGCGTGTGTGATAAAAACCCGGTATAACAACCCATCACTATCACGAGTCCCATGACTCGTGACGGCGATGCATTGTCACACCAACGACTCAATCAAATATGCCAGCTGGACTAATGCAATGCCAAGTAGATGTTTACTCGTCATATAATCTCAAATAAGGAACAAGTTCGACAAGAGCGAACTTATTCAACAAGTAGTTGTTTACTCATTTAAGGATTCAAATAAGAATTCGACAAGAGCGAATTCAACATGTCAAATAGATACATTATTCTACAACATGCTCTCAATCATGCATTTACTTTACACGATCACACAAACCGCATAAGAACTCGATTAAGTCTTACAAGCACACATACATCAAGGCATAATCATCAATGTGACGACCCGACCCGGATCCCAAGACGAGATCCCAAGGTCGTGCCATCAGGACAAGCTAAGAAACAGACAAGCACCTGCTAAGCATAATGGTGCGAGTCAAAAGATGAGCCAACAAGCTCAAGACAGGAAGACAAAGCCATAACGGCGATAGGATAGTAAAAACTAAAACCTGCGGAAGCAAAAACCATAATGGGACCCGAGCTAACAAGCTCCTAAGTATAAACAACCAAAGAGATAGTAAATCTCTTCGCCCAAAAATTCGACTCGCGTGACGCAACATTAGACACGCGCCACAAACCATCGGCAACCAAGGCCGGCAACTAGCAAAATCCCAACCTGATAAACAACACTCAACGGCTATAACATGCCGGAGGAACAATTCAACTACAACAGTAATAATAATGCTAAACCACCAACCAAGATCTCACGACTAAAACTGTCGGAGGTAGGAACAACAATAATACTAAAACTAGAATAAACGAGCCACACATGCTCGAAACGACAACGGAAATAATCTCTAAGGATACAAAGGCTCGGATATACAACCGGCTCCCAAATACACAACATAAATATAATACTACAATCTACCCAAGTAAAGTCTACATAACTTTACATCCGAGTCTCACCGAAAAACAACAATAATAATAATAAATAGCTCCAAGCTTATGACTTGGAAGACCACCTGCTAGAAATCGCTATCCGAAGCCGCTGCGCGTACTAACGGGATCACTGCACACACTAGGGAAAACAATCACACGGAGTGAGTCATAATGACCCAGTAAGTTTCTAAATGCAACATATGGCATATTATGTCATGGCATGGCATAATGTGCAATCATATAAAAATCATGGTATCATGCTAGTATACCAACAATAATCATGTACTTAATTTTTAAAGCACATAAACTCACATAACTCAAGTAGCATATTATCTTTCATATAAATGCTCATAAATAAACATGTGTAACGATAGCGTAAATCGAACAGTTACAACCAAATCCGGGTTCAAACCCAATCAACTTACCATGAGATCAAATCTCAAACCAAGATGCAGGCTCAATTCGATCAATCATACCACGGGTTCCGTCCCCCAATAATCACAACTCATCGATTTCCTTTAATGAGTACTCGTTACATTCATCCGGTCTCGGATGAGAAATGAGAGCTTCGATGTCTAGCTAGATGGCATAACTCGAGATCACATCCCACTATTGGCCAAATAGTGAGGAGAAAGGGAACCAATGCAACGATTCATAGCGATTGTTTCCAAAGACTATGAATCGTCCATTGCCGACACAACAACCAAACCCGCCAATGGACTTTAAACCAAACGATCAAGTATATATTTACTTGCATAAACCAATGAGACCAAATTCATAATTATCGGGCTCATTAAATCATGTAGGACATAATGCTCTACAACAACTCTAAACCATGCACATAATTGCACATAAACAAATAGGGCATAATGCTCCACAAAATCCCATAATCCATGCACATATTTGCATATAACCACGTAGGACATAATGCTCTACTAAATCTCATAAACCATGCATATAATTGCATAAAATCAAGTAGGATATAATGCTCTACCAAACATCATGAACAATGCATATATTTGCATATAACCATTATGTTCAACTAACATACAAGTTTAGTTCAAGAACTACTTTATTGAGGTATTCATTATCCCTCAAGTCACTAACCCACTTCAAGTATAGCTTACAAGCTTAATAAAATATAATGTGAGGTCTTCCATAATCCTCAACTCAAACCAAACCAAGACTACTACGCTAGTCTCAAAATATCCACAATTCAAGACTTATTATTTTAGTCTTTTATTTTAAGTACACCGGACTCAATCATAGTCCTAATCGTCATACATGATCGATAACACCAACACCATACTTAAAACAACATGACTACTCCGTAGTCACTTCTCACAATTATTTTCATATACGCGCAACAAAATCTTTGAGAAGAGGATTCTCTCCTAATCTTCTCTTAAATATTCTTGTGACCTTATATGGGTCTCCATTATCCCATGCTCTAACAAGCATGCTTAAAAATATATTTCTAGTTCATCTCCATAACATAAGTGTCGCCATAGGGCACAACCAAAACCCGGTGTGCACAAACATAACCCAAACAAACCCAAACATTGTGGGTTTCAACCCAAGGCTCTTTATCATTTTATTGGCCTTATAACGACTCCGTTGAGTCTTACTAACACATTTCATTATTTATGTGTTTTACAAATTCACCCCGTAATAATTCCTTAAAGTTTGTAACCAAATCCCAATAGTCATTCGGGCTTAATTCCCAAGACTAAAAATCCACAAAACACATCACAATCACCAACCATTTAAAATTTGGAAGTTATATGCTTCACTTCACTAATCAAACGAAATCCAAACGTCGTAGGATTTCAACTCAAGTTCATTTAGCACTTAATTGAACTTATAATGACTCCGTTGAGTCCAATCTACCCTTTCTAAAATTTTAGGGCATAGAAGCCATGAGTCTCAATACCTTCTATGTTCATAACCATCATCAATAGGCACCTCCCCATGTTCATTAAACTCACATAAACCCCACAAATCACTTAACAATGCAACTTAGAACAAATTGGCCATCTTGTGCATAAATTCATTCAAGTCACCTTACCAATCATAATTTCCAATTCATGATTAAATCATACCACATGGTTTAATATACTCTAATAAGCATATAAAACATAGTAATCAAGCTCACATCAATAATTTTGCAAGCTAAACCAAATTTGGGCAAAACACCCTCCAAGTATCTCTACCAAATCAACCTCAATACTCATAGATAATCAACATAACCAAGTTCAATAGACCATTAAACACTTGAATTTCATATAAATCAAGGTCTCACATAGGTCCAACCAAGCTCTATCATCAATTAGAAACCTAGGGTTCATGGCATCTTCTACAACCCTAACAATGGCTTCCATTGACCTCACATAGCACAAATGATTGTTTCCCTAGGGTCAATGGAGCCCAAAAGAAGAGAAAGAGAGGTAGAAACTTACCTTAGTTCAGCCCTCCAAGCCACAAATTCGAAATTCCAAGAGGTGGGTGTTGTTCTCCTCAATCTCCTCTTCAATTCTATGGAGTGGATTGTGAAATGGAGACTCTAGCTATGGATTCCAAGGGTTGGGCTCTCAAGAACCCTAGAACTCTTCTCTCAAGCTCTCATAGAGGTCTCCCACGTTTTTGAGAGTCAATGGCTGAAAATGGGGTGTTAGACTTTGAGTTTTTGGTCTAAAAGGGTTAGGAAAGTAAGTGGGTGTGTGTTTAGATGATAGGTTTGTTTCCCTTTAATTAACCCATATAATCCCTCCAAAACTCAATTAGATGGTTAGGATATATCCTAAGATAGTTAGGAGGGTTTAGGATTAGTTTAGGTTGGGTTTGGGTGGGGATAGTTTGGACAACACATCAAAACCCAAAAATCCCGTATCGAGGATCAGAGACCCATGCGCCGCATGGTTATGAAGCAAAGCGACCGCATGGTCCCTTTTTACCTTGACATCGTTTTCTTGTTGTCTCGTTCGCGTCCGATCGATCCCGCATGCATCCTCGAGCCTTAAAGCTCGAAATGGCTCACAATTGAACCCTTAAAGTCCTTAAACATTAAACTAATCCATCCAAGTCTCAAACCAATTTTAAAGTAGGTCTAGACTCCCAAAAACAACACCGAAACAACCTGGCAAAACCGACGCAAGACGTAACAACTTGCTATCTAAACGCGTCGAATGAAACGCAAACCGGCGGGTAATAACCCATGATTGTAAACACCTATTAGGGCTACAAAATAGGCCTGAATGCCTCGATGATGAACAAATGATAGGGGAAATAGGCTCCCAGAAAGACGAGATGTTCGCCTCTACCAATCTCAAACTACGCGATAAGGAGAATTGCTATTCTCGAGGCGTCAAAACTTCACGAGACTTATGGAATGCATCCAATTAGAAGTCTAACACATCTAAACATGTTATTTAATCATCATGTAAAGATCCGGGGACCAAACGAGGTCGAAACACAAAACCCGCATAAACTCTCAATCGCGCCGCATTTCGACTATCGTCGGGTTACGACCTTTGACTTTAGCAAGTCAACAACTATATGACATCTCTTAAAAGTGTTTTAGTCTTAATGTGGTCTCTCATACACATCTAGACTCTCTCACGAGTCAAACGAGCAATCAACCAAGGAAGAAATGCGAGCATTGCACGCAATTCACGCTAACCGGGAATCGGGATCTTACAATCAATCCATCTCAAAGTATCGTAAGCTAATTCATTAGTCTAACGAACTACATTCGTCGAAGGGATTGATTGTGGAGTCGTTTATTGTTCGATAACTCCTAATTTCAACTCCGGTGAGTTTAACTAAAATTCAACCAAGTAGAGCATTGGTACTATATGTATCACATTGCCCTTTCTAAGTTCTCCTTCTATTTAGAACTCGATAACTAGGCCGTTCATGATCTTAAACTAGCCTTAAACACAATCCCGAAGTTTCAAACCCTAGTTTCGGTGATTTTGTTAAACCTTGAATTGAACGAATTCTTTCACAAAGCTTATTCCCAAGCTCATTATAAACAACATTCATGCTTTACAAAATGTCAAAATCATAACTTCATAGAGATTTCATAAAATCATACACATATTTTATATGTTGAATTGGAGGTTTTGTCTTCACAAAAGATGTTCATAATCATCATTAAAACAACTATAATGAAGGTCATGTTATTTTTACTAAACATGGAAATCTCAGAGGAATTGTCACTCACCTTAGTCCTATGATTAATGGATGAATGGGTGAACAAAGCAAAGATTCTTGTAGAAGATCAAGAGGCTTCGATTTGGCGGTCTCGGTTCGTCGATGGGACCACTTCAGGGAAATGGTCCTTCAATCTAGGGTTTCCTCCATGGACGAAATTTGAGCTTGAGTCTCTACGATTCTCTGGTTTAAGGTGAACACAAATGGCTGGAAAGGCTGCATTTTGTGTTTATATACTTCCCAATGTCCCTAATCCAAGTGGTGAGTTAAGAGGCCTTATTGGCTAAGGCATGAAGACCATTGATAAGGAAAGGGTTCTGAGGTTGAAAGTAAGTCAACAAAGGTGGCTTTGAGTCACAATGGGCGTCAAGAGGCCAAGGGTTCAAGTCAATAGCCAAAATCCACTCAAAACTCACCAAAAGAACGGGAGGATGCGGTGTCGCTTTTTCGACAACGCAAGGGTCATTTCCGGCATTACGCACATTTTGACTAGCTCTCGGCATCTCCGCGAGCAGTGACCAAAACTCAATGCGGCAGGTTCAGCAGAAATTTGATCTTAATTGACCTTAAATGATCTCAAACTCATTGGCAGCAATCTAAGGTGTAACTTGACTCAAAACAAATCGGAAACACACCGAAACATCATAGAAACAAGTTAAAACATGTGGCTCGAATCACGCGATGAATGGCCAGAATCAAACACGAATCAATCCCAACTTAATCTAGGATAGAATGATGATCTGTATTAGGCTTGTTTAGACATGGTCATGGCTTGCATTGTGACAAGGACCGGATCCCAAGATGAGATCCCAAGGTGGGTGCCATCAGGGAACAAGCTAAAGAGCGGACAAGCACACGCTAAGCATAATGATGCGAGTCAAAAAG
>JABEVN020002430.1:0-21451 GCA_013146195.2 Codonopsis lanceolata
TAATGTTTGTTTTTAAAAAAATACGTTGGTTACCAATAGAAAAGATGTATACCACATGGTTAGAAAGAGATGTTTGTTTATAAAAGATGTTTGTTTTAAAAAGTCTTTAGATAAAAGTCTTAGAATTTTATTACTAAGTAGAAATAGAAAAAGAAGTATCTCATTATTAGAATATGAAAAAGGTATATCTTATATTGTTTAGAAAAATACTTTAGTTTTATAGTAAATACTTTTACTCTTATTACCAATAAAAGATATGTATTTCACATTGTTTAAAAATAAATGTTGGTTTAAAAAAGTCTTTAGGCTAAAGATTTTTTTATTACAAATAGAATAGATGCAAGTATTTCACATTGGTTACAAAGTATTCTACTATTATTATCAATAGAAAAGATGTATCACATATTGGCTATAAATTGATGTTGGTTTTAAAAATACTATTATTACCAATAGAATAGATGTATCATACGTTTGGTAGAGAGTAATGTTTGTTTTTAAGGTCTTTAAATATAAGACTTCTACCATTATTATTAATAGAATATGTATATCTCACATTGGTTAGAAAGTGATGTTGATTTTAATTTTAGATAAATTTTTTTTTACTATTATTACTAATAGAAGAGATATCCTACATTTGTTAAAAAATTATGTTGGTTTTAAAAGTCTTTAGATAAAAGACTTTTACTTTTACCGTCAATGTAATAGAAGAGATGTATCATACATTATTTAGGAAGAGATGTTGGTTATAAAATTTTTAAAATAAAAGACTTCTACTATTATTACCAAATGAGGATATGTATTACACATTGGAGAAAGAGAGAGGGGTAGTTGCACAACCGCCTTCGCGCATGTGAAGGTATGTTTTAATTGTGACTGTAAGATTTCCGTAAAAAATAAATCTCAACCTTTAGATAGCTTTAATCAATTATACATGTGTGAATACAAGAAAACATGGCAACTGAAACGAAATTTTGCAACCGAATTGAAATCAGTTTCAATGTAAAAAGTGTTCAAGGGAAATTGACGTGCACAATTAATTTTGCAACTCATATTGCAATGGAAAATTATTTTGTCGCATCCTGTTTCGAGGGAAAAGTTGGAGGAAGAATGCCACCTAATTTTTGCAATGGTTTTGAAACGGATGAGCTTCGTTTCAATTTTCCGTTTGAAGTTCAGTTGCATTTATTAATATAAGATTTTTATAATTTGAAACTAAAAAAATTGACATTCTATTTTGGACGAAAAATTGGAAGGAAGAAACCCGCCTAATTTTGCAAGGGATTTTGAAACAGATAAAACATTGGTTTCAAATTCCTCATTCAATTTTAGTTGCAACTAGTTTTACACACGTGCGTTAAACGCACGGCCATACATTTTTTCAATTAACTTATACTCAAGCGAAACAAAGAAGAAAAACGAAATTTCAAAAATAAAGAAAAAATAATGTTGGAGGCAACTACTTTCAATTAAAAAAAATCTTTGTTTTGATTTAAAAATTAGAGACTTGTATATTTATGATTTGAGAAAATAAAGTCAATTTTTTAGAAAAAAAAATTGGGGTTTAATAGTATGATGTATGTTTCAAGGAGTTTTGACTATTTAATGTTATAAGGGATGCAATTGTAAATCATAAAGTTTGAAGTAAAAAATGATGAATGTTTCGAGAAGTATTCAGATCTAATGAAATCACATAAAAACATTGTGTTGAATTTTTTTGTATAATTTTTTTTTTTTTGACATTTAGATCTACTGTGAATTTGTTAATATTTTTATACATTTATTTTTGTTATTTATTTTTAGATAAATTTCCGAACTGTTTTAATCATTTAGAATTTTTGAAAGATATTTTTTCTGGTGATTTTTATTCAATACTACTAATTTGTCAATGGTTTTTTTTTACATCTCAAATTTTGGGTATTTCTTGATTTACTTGATTTTTTTAGTATAATATTTCAATATTTGATGAGTTCATATTGTGAAGAATCACTGTTTAGGCGAGGAAGGGGATTGTGAAATAAATGTCAAACAATATTTGATGAGTTCATCTTTCTTGCAGGTAGCTGATCATATATGAAGAAAGAGCGGTGATTGTGAACTAATCCATTTTCATTAATCATCATTTAAAATGTGTTGATTCATTTCCGTTTGACACAATCGAGAATTGGAAAAATGTGCAAATTGAGATAATTCACGGTGGAAGTTCCAAGGAGTTTTTGAATTATTTAATTAAAGAATTCATTAATTGTTTCTTGTTAATATGAGTTTCTATTTTGGGAAACAAAGTTTTGGCGGGATTTTTCCCTATATAGACTATCTTGCTTTTATATATATATAGATTATTCCTATATGAATTTTATTTTATTAAATTGAAAAAACTAGTCTAAAACGACGCAGTATGTTTTACCAAAACTTATTTCACAACCTAAACCTAACTAGCAAACACTCAGGTATGTATCCCCGTCATCCTCTCTTCTCTCTCCGCCTCTCGCTCTCACCTCTTCTCTGCCTCTCGCTCTCACCCTCGCCTTGCTCTAAATTTCCCTCCAGTACTGCTGCGTCTTCTTCCAGCGAAACTCGTGGTGCCGGCGTCTCCTCCGACGCCAAAGAACCATCTCATCTCATTCCCTCTCCGCCGAATTAAAGAAGGTATGAAATATGAACTCCCAAGTCCCATCATGTATGAAATAGTTGCAATTGTTGGTATTCTGATTATTAGCATCTTTGAAATATTCAAATTGCAGTGCTTTCTATAAATTGAGTAGAGTATGTGTGTGTGTATATATATATATATATATATATATATATATACTAGTACTCTGAAGAGAATGAAGAAAGCGGTCAAAATCCTTCATCATTACCCCAATCTGCTACTAATAGGAACCTCAATTTGCATTGATCGATAAGCAATTAAAGCCCCTACTCGATTCGAGTCAGCTTTATATCAATTAATCAATTCCACGTCGACACAAGACAGAGTAATTGAAAAACAATTAAGAAGAAATTAATCAATTTCACTGTGACTTACACCCTCCCGAGTCCTGATGATGACAATAACCGATCTAGAATTGCTTTTAATATTTTTTTTATGATAGATCATGCATAATCCCTGTTTAAACCCAACTTTTTGAAATTTTATTCTTGCTGCTGAGAAAATTGCTTGTATTTTGAAATTATAATATGATGACAATATCTCATATGACTGTTGATTGCAGCGAATTTTACTCAATTATTCCTCACAATTTTGGTTTTCGAAAGATGAGTGAGTCTCTCTCCCTCTTAACCTTTGCTGCATTCTCTTGTAGATGATCTTATGTGGCCATATTGCTTACAGTTATCAGACTATGGCCACATTGGTTGAGTTACATTTTTCTTAGCCTCCTTATTGATCTGTAGTTTCCTTGGGGATGTCTAATTAACATTATTATGTGGCAAGTGAATTTGTTATTGATACCCCTCAAAAACTGAAACACAAACTTGAAATGGTGATTTCTCCCCTCCCCTCTCTCTCTTATATATCTTTTGAGATGGTCTCATAGGTTCCATTGTGTGTGTGTGTGTGCGTGTCTTATTTGATTAGTTGTAGTCATGATTAGCTGTTTCACAATTGAAGGTTGAAGCCCTAGGAGAGATTGAGCTTGCAACGAAGTTGTTAGAGGATGATGTTGGGTTGCAGGTATTGCTCTCTGCTTCCTTTCACTAAACTGATTAACTGTATTAGGGAAGTCTCGGCAGCCCCTTTGTCTGGATAATGCTGCCATGGTCACCATTGATTAATGTGGACTATTGGTCACCATTGGATAATGCTACCATGGTGACCATTGAGACAATTTTTCGCTCCCTTAAACGTTTCTTTTAAACCTGTCTTTGTTAATTAGTTCTTTACTTTATTATTTTTGGGATCAGGGGTGGGCCGCCATCCTCTTCTTGGGTTTCATTTCCAAAATATATAATTGAAGTGGAACAGTTCAAAATATTTTGCTTTTAAAAAATTAAATATAGAAGTTAATGCTCATTGGACCAGGTTACTCTACTTTTTAACTTTTCTGGCTTTGCCGCAGGAAGATCCATTGTTTTCTCATTATCAACGTCTTCAGTGTGAATTGACTCCAGTTGAAGCAGATTCTGAGGAATTTCATATGGTACGCAACACTCTCTTTGCTGGATATTCCCTACATAATTTTCATGTTTGCACTTTGCAGTCTAAAACTTTGATCAGCCCTTTCCAGCCATGAATTCCCCCCAAACCATAAATCTATCAAAATCCCCTTTGGTATGTTTTGTTGCGTCATGATCTTCTCATGTTTGCTGAAACTTACATATAGTTTGTGCATGTGTACTTGTTTATATCAGATTGCTACGTACATGAAGAACACTCATGCAAAGACGCATTCAAACTATACTGCTGACATTGTCAAAATATTTAGGACGTCGAGAGAAGGTGAAGTTGAGCGTTTCGTAAAGGTAAGGCATATCAAATCCAAGGAAAATATATCTTTTGTTTTCATTTTAATTTTATCTTATGTGGGAAATTTGTGCCAAAAAGCTTTTAAAATGGAGTTATCCGACTCAACTCAGGTCTTGGTATAATGCTCTCTATTGTTGCTGTGTGCAGTTTTCAAATACAAAGAATAGGATGCTTTTGTGGCATGGTTCTCGGCTGACAAATTGGACTGGAATCCTATCCCAAGGTTATTTTCTATTTTCCTTCTTTCGTTTAAAACGTGTATTCTCTAATGGCACCTGTAAGTTATCTGACTGATTCATGTTCTATAACAAACTGCCAGGTTTACGCATTGCTCCTCCAGAAGCACCTGTAACAGGTTACATGTTCGGAAAGGGTGTTTATTTTGCTGACATGTTCTCTAAAAGTGCAAATTATTGCTGCTCAACTCATGCATCTTCGGCTGGTGTGCTGCTTTTATGTGAGGTGGTTCTTGTTTTAATTTAATTTTGTAGTTTATATATGTTTTTGAAGTACAATTAAAAGAAAAAGGACCCTGGTGGTTTGTGTGGTGCAGTCAGCAGATCTGATTGATTTTAGAGTGTTACTTAAAGATTAATGTTCAAGGCTTCTTTATCATCAAGTCAAGGTAAAAAACTTAAGGCTCCTAACAGCTCTGAGCCTATCTCCTTGGACCATAAGGAGACATGTGAGAACGTTCATCAGAAGAAGATCAGTCATCAGAAGAAGACCAGTCATCCTGGTAAATGTTTATGAAGTTCTCATTCCTTCTTTTGTTAATCTGAAAAAAATTGAGTTTCATTTCTTGGGAGGTTGTCAACTTGTGATTGCCAAACTAGCATAACAGTGGGAGTTGTTGCTTTAACGGTTACTCGGAACTCCCAGGAAGCAGGTTGGCAACTGTAGTCTTTGCTCTTAGGAAAAGCCAAGATCATTCTATAAGGGATTAAGTATAGCATGAATAATATCTTATCTAATAGTAACAACCCTTTGGTCCAAATTAATCTTGTGTAAAGGGCTATGAGTAGTTAACAGTCACTTTGTTTTATATTTTTTGGGTAAAACATTACATTTTTTTGTAGTCACTTTTTGCACTGCCCCAGTTGTCTCCAGTGTCATTTGAAGATCCAACTTGATCACCAGTAGACACTTTTTTTGTAGTTCCCCAGATAGGTGCATCAATGCCTGTACTTGAGGTAGCTTTATCCCAACCGCCCTCAGTTTTTCCCCAGCCTCCAACTTGTTCAGTATTAGTACCAGCTTTTTCTTCACCAACTGTTGCACTTGCACCCCAAGATGATTTCTGATTTGGAGTCGCTTTAGTCTCCCAGGCAGAAGCTCCAACATCTTAAACCAAAATGAAAGAAGAATTAGCAGCAGTGCACCATGAATGAGAAGTAGCAGCAGTGCAGTGCACTTCACAGATGCATTTTTAGTATCATGGCACACCAACAAACCTTTGTTAGGATCAGGATTTGCAGAAGTGGACTCCGGCTGAATTGAAATGTCATTAAAATTATAGAAGACAAAATCGATTAGGAAGCTAGCTAGGGGTAGTCATACATTCATACTCATACAAATTAAAGGAGGAAGTAGGAGAAGTGGGTGATTATCAACTGTTGACTATGATGATGACTGGTTTCGTCTCTCTTTACTTTGCATCTCTTTGCTTTGGATCCAACAGATCCTCAATGCAAAAGGTAAACACCCAACCAAACCCAGATTTAAAAGGAATGTTAGACATCTTTCATTTACTTATTATGTTTGTCCCTTAGTTTCTTACTGAAATAATTTTTGTGCATCAGAAGGCCCTTCTTAAACGGCCTTTAATTAGGTACGTTTATAGTGGCCAAGGTTATGATGACCATATCTGATATCTGCATACCCCTTTTTTACTGAGCATTGTTATTCCCGCAAAGACTGATTCGATTTGATCATGTTAGTAACGACTTCTCGGTTACTTTTTTTTTTTTTAGGAATGGGCTATAAATGTTGGAAAAAAGCATTCAGTAAATATAGAGACATTTTGGTGTGAAGGAGGATCAACAAAAATTCAATTGTCATGCACTGATTCAAACCAGAGAATTTGCTCAAGTTATTCCGGGCAAACCTTCTTAAGCAAGTTCTCAAGCTCGGAGTTCATCTTGATCGAGTCTTCCTCCATTCTCTTGCGCATCTTGGGTTCTGTTTTCTTGGCACCTACGTATGTCTGCAGCAATAAACCATACGTCTCGTTATCCAGACAGTTTATTTTCTTTAAAAGTTCGCATAGCTTATCGGCACCATCTACATCTCTCACTTCCTTGAAATACTTCATAAAACCCTCAACACATTCACGGATTGCACACCCTCCATTTTTCTCTTTCTCGGCTTCTGATATAGCTGCTTCCATGCAACTCATAGCCAAATCCATTTCCGAATTTTTCATATAAAACATCACGAATTTATACCAAATCCAAAAGAAAGGTCCACACGATCTTTTTATAGCTCTGTGAAAGACTGATTCAGCTTCTTCAATCTTGTCAGAACTTAGGTAAGCACCTATCACAGTATTGGCTAACCTCACATCATAATGGGAGCAACTTGATTCCCATTCCTCAAAGCATTTCTTCAATCCATCAATATCTTTCAGTCTAGCAAGAGCCTCAAGCATAATACGATAGCTTGAATTAGTGGTCATTTTAAAACCAGACTTAAGAACATTCCAAATCCGATAGACCTCACCTAGATTAGAAGTTGCAGCATACAAGCTTATCAGAAAATTTAATGCATCACGTTTAAGGGGTCGTCGCATCTCTTTCTCTAGCTTTTTAAGAGCTGACTCAGCTTTCTTTGGAAGTTCTGCCTTGACATAAACTGCGGCTAGGTTACTATATACTGTCCAATCACATTGCTCCGTGAGCTCTCTCATCATTTTCTCAAAAACTCTCTCTACTCCATCAATATCGTTTAACTGGGAAAGGCTTTGCATCCAGATCTTATAAGTAAAGCTGGCTAGTGGAATGTTCCTGTTCTTCATGTCCTGCACCAAGGGAGGTACTTTCTCGGGATGGTCCAGTCTCATATATAGGGTCATAAGATTGTTGAGGGCTGTAGGAGAAACCAAGTTCAAATTTTCCATTTTATCAAAGAGAGCCAATGCTTTATCTGCAATTTTTTCCTTGCAATAGCAGTTCAAGAGAGCTCCATAAGTATATCGATTTTTTTGTGGTGGTGAAAGGCCGCTAAAGTAAGTTTCAGCTGCAGCGACTCCCTGGGCTTTTGACTTCCTAATTGCAGAAACATTACAAGTGCATTGAAACTTATCTGGAAAGACAAGTTCGGAAAATTTGGAATACGATGGCTTCTGAACAGTACAAACGGATGTGCCATAGGGGACGACAACAATTCACGCGTAGTGGGCACCCATCTTGGTGCACGCAACATGAATGGAACGGGCATTTGCTATTTTATGCAAATGACAAGGCGAGGAAAAAGTGTGAACAAGCAAGAAAAAATCGTAAGTCAGACCGCAATGACTTAGGATTAACTAAACATTCAGGGGGGTCAAAGAGTTTTGCCTCACATGAGCTTGCGATGGTAAGAGTTTATCTATTGTCTATATAGTCTTTGTGGATATACTCTGCATTTTAGTACAATCTTGGTTGCTACACTTAATATGTTTTGCGGTTACTCTGTTTATTGTGATAGAACATAAGAGAGAATTATTATTCTCTGTCATTACAGATAAAGAAGAATCCTGACAAAGTGATCACAGAAGATGACGTTTTCCTTAGAACCCACAAGAGAAAGCAAGGAAGTGGCGAGTTTGTGGATGCTAAGTCCAAAAAAAATTTTGTGAGTTTAATCTAAATGTTTTATTACTTTTATTAGTTCACTCTAAACATTTAATTATACTCGATCGCTATTGAAAGATGTATCTTTGATCTCAATGCTCCTTTTATTATTTATAAAATGCAAATAGAAAAGTTATAATATTCTTTTTTTTTTACATTTTAGGAGGATTATACTGCTCGAAAGAAAGGTGATGGTTTTGATTCTACAGCTTGGGTGGATGTATCAGGTGGTGTTGTAAAGAATCGTTTGTACGGTTTTGGTTCATCGGTTCCTGCATCAGAAATCTTAAGTAGTAGCACAATTTCCTCATCTACGCGTTCAATTGGAGATTTCACACAGACCCAAGAATTTGAAGATAAGTTGACCGAAAGAGTTGAAAAAATGAGGGTTGAAGTCACGGCACAAATACATTCCACATATGAGGCTAAATTTGAATAAATGAAAAATGATTTCCAGTTGCAATTCCAAGAGATGCGCAATTCAAGGACTTAAGAGGCTTCGAGCATCGTCCACGAGCTCCTATTTAGTTTAAAGTATGACAACTTGACAATTCTATGTAGTTTAACAGTGCTACAGTTTAGTATGATAGTTTGCCAATTCATTTTGAACGTAATGTTTGAAGCTTTGTTGACTTTAATTGTTTGATTTAAGATATTTTAAATGAAATGTCCAATCAGGTACAATTGATACATATTTATATACATGATATTAGTTACAAACCAACAACGAACTTTTGCAACCGAAACATTAGGTTGCATACTTGAAACTGAAAAATTCAGTTGCTAGTTTAGTTCTATGTGTAACAAATTTGAAACAGAAAAACCAGTTGCAAATTAGGTTGCATACTTGAAACTGAAAAATTCAGTTACTACTTTAGTTCTATGTGTAACAAATTTGAAACAGAAAAACCTGTTGCAAATTAGGTTGCCTACTTGAAACTGAAAAATTCAGTTGCTAGTTCAGGTCTATGTGTAACAAATTTGAAACAGAAAAACCAGTTGCAAATTAGGATGCCTACTAAAAACTGAAAAATTCAGTTGCTAGTTTAGTTATATGTGTAACAAATTTGAAACAGAAAAAACCAGTTGCAAATTAGAAACAAAAATAAATCAGTTGTTGTTTGCAACGGATATAAAAAAATGTCCTAGGAAACACATCGCAACCGAAACTACAACTACTTTTTTCCGTTGCAAGGTTTTTGCAACCACAAGAAAGTGGTTGCACAATTTTGCGACGAGGCTTATTGCTATGGACTTTGTTACTGACATTTTCCGTTGCAAACATCAATTTGAAACCGATTTTCCTAAATTGCAACCAAAAAATCTGTTTCAGTTGCCCTGTTTTTTTGTAGTTATGAACTCTATTGTATTATAGATACTCGCATGTTATTGAAGGTTGATAATAGGAGCATCACTAATATAAATATGAATGTGGAAAAAATTAAGTATTACGTAAAATTAACACATTCTTTGAAGAAAAAAATATTTTTCATAATATTTTTTGTGTGTTTACCAAATACCCAAGAATATTTTATAGCAAATTTTCAAAAGATTTGCAAAATACCTAAAAATGAATTTTTATCACTTTCCACAAATCATTTTCTATAAAACAACAAACACCTTATTGACATCAACTTTTTTGTCTTCGAACACGTGCGCTCAGTCAAACGTAAATTTGCCACTAGTCCTTTAGGTTTCCAATCAAAGCTTTGGAATTATCACGCATTAGCCCTTTGAACTTCTAATAAAAAAAGGCCCTTTCCAGTTTCCACTACTCATTTCTAGAGCTATCAAATAGGGTAAAAGTTTGCATGCATGTCCGTCCAGCCATCTATTAGGGACGAGTTGGACTGATGTATTTAATACCCGTTTGCATACAGGCTTTTCGAGCTTTGCTCGCAAGGACCGCGGACTTTCACGGATTGGAGCAGGGTAGGGGCGGACAGCCCGCACTTTCCACTTAAAAAGTTAAAAGAAAAAATTACGAGCCGGTACATTTTTTAAAACATGTTTTCAAATGAATCCAACTTTTTTTTGGACATATCTTTTAGGTACAATTTTAAGGCAAAAGTACATCACTGCCCTTTACCTCTTAGTGTCGTATCGATGACATTGCTTCCCAATTTCACCACAGTTCCTCTTCAACGACTTCCTCCGTCGAATCCTCCCCAAAATCATCAGGCTCTCTCTCTCAAATATGAACCCTAACCCGACTTTGAAATCCCAAATCCCTAGCACAACCCACGCTAATCTTCATCTTCAACCATTAATTGAAGCAATTGTGTCTGAATCCATCTCCGACCACGACGCATTGATTCTTTCCTTGCTCGCGTGCACCACAACTAGCAAATCTCTCTTGGTCGCTCAGTCAAACCCAAAGTGAAAGCAAAGGAGCTGTTGAATTCTTAATCAACAACTACACATAACATTTTCTCAAATTAGGGCTCAAGCGGTGCGATCGGCGTGCCGGTGTTGTGCCGAGGTATAGAGGTACATCTGATATATAATACAACATTAAGGTAATCTCAAAGGTATTATTTTGTTTCCAATTGGTTCAAACAATTGTAAATCAAATATTACATGTTCCTATTCAGTTAAAGGCAATTTTCTTACCTCTATCAGTCCTCAAATGTAATCTCTTGTTTCCTTTTCGGGTTTCAGTACACTACATTCAACAACTTTGTATTGTCATGGAAACTTGGCCATTCTTCCATCTCATGGAAATGCGATTCTGAATCCCCTTTGTGCCCCTAACTTGTTTCCAGCCCATGTTTCAAGGGTTCAAGAAGTTCTTTAGAGAATGATGGGTCTATCTTACGATTCAAAAACCACCCATAGATGTCACCTTGTTTCCTGTGAGGCTGTGAGACGATCTCTATCACAACAGACCCATGTGAAGAGTGAAGGGTGGCACTGAGAGAGATCCAAAATAATAATGTTATTTCAAATCCATTAATAGACTGATGATGTTTGTTCTCATCTTGTTAGAGCTCACATCTACACATTGAATTATGTGTGTCTAGTTTATTAGTTATAATGCATGTTCAGGTCTATTTGTTGGTAGATGTTAGTGCTTAAATCCTTTTCTGCTTTGATGATGCCTATGTCTAGTTTAAGTTTTATTGGTCTGGCAGTTTCTCCGTTAGTTTCTGTTAAGCAATAGTAGAGAGCACCTAACGGTCGGCAGAACTTTAACGGAGCATAACTTTCGCGTTCGGATGAATTATGGGACCCACCGCATATCAAATCGAAGCTCTCAATGAGATCTACAGGATTCACCAAGTTTACCCTATGAAAAGTTCATTTTTAGCCCAAAAACGCTGTTTAAGTACTGTTATGGGCCTTTGAAGTTTTCGGGCTTTTTCGTCTTTTTTGTTTAAGACTTTTCCTTTTAGGGTTTGGATTGTTAGGGCATATAAATACCCTATTAAACATTATTTCAGCAGTTTTTAATAAAATTTGAGTTTTCTTGCTTTGTGCTTGAACCCTAAGCCGTCAGGCTTGTTCTAAGGAATTTCTCATTGAAAGAGTTTCTATTTGATTGTTTCGCTGCGTCAGGTTGGTTCACATTTTTGCAACCAAAAAACTCAGGTCATCTTTCTTGTGAATGGAACAATGGTTTGCAGTGGGCGTCTAGGAAGCACCTACGCTGGAGGGGTACATGTCAAGTGTTGACGCGTGTTCGACACCTGATACTTTGCCACACTCTCCTTCATGTAAGCACTATGCTTGAATTTTATTAGTAATATATTTTGTTTTATTAGTATTGTCTTTTAAGAAATGTCTTTAGATTAAGCTTTATTGGTTATTTTCTCTGTAGGTAAATTATGTTGAACGCAGAATGAAAACACTTGTGAATTTCTTTCCTGGACAACACAATGATCTGAACAAGCCTAAATTCAAATGCAGCATTGGAAGATTTGAAAAATCACCACAACAAAATCCTAACACAGAAGATTGTGGTGTTTTTCTATGTTCTTTAATTGAATGTTTGCTAAGAGGACAAATGATTCCTATAGTATTGATGCTGTTAAATATAGGGTAAAGATGGCTGAAACATTTATTTTGAAAGGGGACAACAAAAAACAATGACAAATTTGTTTGAAAATGTGATAATTAAATTTTTATGTTTATTCGATGTTTGTGTTACAATATTTTGTTTTGTAATCGTAAAATGTTGAATTAATTTGGTCCTGCAAAATGATGTGAAATCCATCCTGATGCCAGGGCTTGGCATCCAAATTTTTGAATTCATTTTGGTCCTCCAAAATACTGTCAAATCCATCCTGATGCCAGGGCTTGGCATCAGAGTTTTTGGATTAATTTGGTACTGCATAATACTGTCAAATGCATCCTGATGCCAGGGCTTGACATCAGAGTTTCTGGATTGATTTTGGTCCTGCATAATGCTGTCAAATGCATCCTGATGCCAAGGCTTGGCATCAGAGTGTTTGGATTAATTTGGTCCTCAAAAATACTGTCAAATGCATCCTGATGCCAGGGTTTGGCATCAGAGTTTCTGGATTGATTTGGTCCTCAAAAATACTGTCAAATCCATCCTGATGCCAGGGCTTGGCATCATAGTTTCTGGATTGATTTGGTCCTCCAAAATACTGTCAAATGCATCCCGATGCCAGGGCTTGGCATCAGAGTTTCTGGATTGATTTGGTCCTACATAATACTGTCAAATGCATCCTGATGCCCGGGCTTGGCATCAGAGTTTCTGGATTGATTTTGGTACTGCATAATGCTGTCAAATGCATCCTAATGTCAGGGCTTGGCATCAGAGTTTTTGGATTAATTTGGTCCTCCAAAATACTGTCAAATACATCCTGATGCCAGGGCTTGGCATCAGAGTTTCTGGATTAATTTGGTCCTCCAAAATATTGTCAAATGCATCCTGATGCAAGGGCTTGGCATCAGAATTTCTGGATTGATTTTGGTCCACCAAAATACTGTCAAATGCATCCTGATGCCAGGGCTTGGCATCAGAGTTTCTGGATTAATTTGGTCCTCCAAAATACTGTCAAATGCATCATGATGCCAAGGCTTGACATCAGAGTTTCTGGATTAATTTGGTCCTCCAAAATACTGTCAAATGCATTCTGATGCCAGAGCTTGGCATTAGAGTTTCTGGATTAATTTGGTCCTCCAAAATACTGTCAAATGCATCCTGATGCCAAGGCTTGGCATCAGAGTTTCTGGATTAATTTGGTCCTCCAAAATACTGTCAAATGCATCCTGATGCCAGGGCTTGGCATCAGAGTTTCTGGATTGATTTTGGCCCTCCAAAATGCTGTCATATGCATCCTGATGTCAGGGCTTGGCATCAGACTTTCTGGATTTAATTTGGTCCTGCAAAATGCTGTCATATGCATCCTGATGCCAGTGCTTGGCATCAGACTTTCTGGATTGATTTTGGTCCTCCAAACTACTGTCATATGCATTCTGATGCCAGTGCTTGGCATCAGACTTTCTGGATTTAATTTGGTCCTCCAAAATCAAGTCAAATTCATCCTGAGGTCAGTGCTAGGAATCAAACTTTCTGGATTGATTTTGGTCCTCCAAAATGCTGTCATATGCATCCTGATGTCAGTGCTTGGCATCAGACTTTCTGGATTGATTTTGGTCCTCCAAAATGCTGTCAAATTCATCGTGATGCCAGTGCTTGGCATCAGACTTTCTGGATTGATTTTGATCCTCCAAAATCCTGTCAAATGCATCCTGATGCTAGTGCTTGGCATCAGACTTTCTGGATTGATTTTGATCCTCCAAAATGCTGTCATATGCATCCTGATGCCAGGGCTTGGCATCAGACTTTCTGGATTGATTTTGGTCCTCCAAAATCCTGTCATATGCATCCTGATGCCAGTGCTTGGTATCAGACTTTCTGGATTGATTTTGATCCTTCAAAATCCTGTCATATGCATCCTGATGCCAGGGCTTGGCATCAGACTTTCTGGATTGATTTTGATCCTCCAAAATCCTGTTAAATGCATCCTGATGCCAGGGATTGGCATCAGAGTTTCTGGATTATATTAGTCGTCCTAAATGCCGGATCAGTTTTGTTTTCATTAATGGCATTTTTGTCATTTGGCAAGCAATTTGTAGTTTTATGAAATGTACAAAAAATTAATGGTCCTAGATGAAAACATGTTTTCAAAATTGTACCCACTTGAAATTCCCCCATTTTAAAACTCAAAATTCAATTAGTGAACTGTGGTCTGTGGGCCTAGTGCACTGAGACTCAGCGGCCCATTCTTCATCTTCCGTCTAAAATTAGGTAAGGGTTAATTTAGTTACTTAGGTTAGAGTCAAGAAGACTCAACTCTCAAAATATCACTCATGCCGCCTCATTTCATAAATCCGAAAGAAATCGAAAAAAGGAAATACTTGAAAGAACAGATAAAGTTGATAAGAGATGGAAGCACGAAAATGGGAAGAATTGCCCATGAACTGTTTGGTGAATGTTTTTGGAAGAGTGGGAGTTGATTCGCTGCTAGTCGAGATACCCTTCGTTTGCAAGCCATGGTACAAGGCCACTCTCAGTCATCATTGCTGGAAAGAGCTTGTCTTTCCTAATATCTGGCGTTGGTCTCTTAATACTTTTGTTTTTAGATTTAAATCCAAATTTGAGCTTCAGGGGGAAATGTGTCAGACAAAATTCGTGAAGGGTTTAATCGATCGTAGTGCTGGTTGTGCCACTGTGGTTGATCTGCCTGTTTCTCTTACAGAAGAAGCTCTCTCTTATGTTGTTGATAAGTAAGTTCAGCTTGATTTCTTAACTTCTGTTTTTTTTTCTTTTTCTTATTTTTCTTATCTACTCTATTTATTTGTAGACTTCCTAATTTGAAGAAGTTGGCGGTCTATTCGACAGAATCATCTACGATGTTGGCCTTGTCAGTTGTTATTGGCAAGTTTAAAAATTTGGAATCGCTTGTGATCAAGACTAATTTACAATTTAAAGATATTGTGGCTGAAATTGGCGCCAACTGTGAGAATTTTTCTTCCTTAAGTTTGGTTGCATCACAAATGGTCTATATTGGGGAAAAAGAAGCAAAGGCCATAGTTAGTTTGCCTAAACTTAAGTGTTTAGTTCTGAGGAAGGTATTCATTAAACGGAGGGACCTAATCAAAATATTGAAGGGCTGCGCAGAACTTGTGTATTTGAATGTTCATAGATCCCGTGGTTATTATGAAGTGGATAAGAAACTATTGAAACACGGTTCTCATATCCCCACCATTGAATTGTCTAGTGAAAGTGACATTTCTGATTCTGACGATTCAGATTACTGTTATGATTCTGACGGTTGTTTGTTGGTTCTATGATTAAGTAATGGTTTATTGCTAAGGTTAGACATTATAGCCTTGTTTTTTGATTTGTAAAACCTTAAAGCACTATGCTTTTGCTTTATTTGTGTAATACTATCTATTTACTACTGTTTTTGCAGTCTTTTTCTTTTGATTTTTGGGAGATTTGATTCAAAGAGTTATATTTCATGCTCGAAAGTTTTTCTTGAATATGTACTTTAGTATTTTATCAGTAAGCAATCAATGGCGTTTTAGCTCGTGATCTCGGAGCACCACGTTTAATAGTGACATGTCTACCTCAAGTAAGCAATGTTATGTAGTGCTTTGCAACCATTGAATTTTTTTCTCCCATTTCGCATGACTAATTAAAGAATAGTTTTAGGGTTTTAAATGAATTACATGAATTCAATTATATTTTTTTAATATCTGGTAAAAATCATTGTAGTATGAAATGATTTATATTTAACCGTGAAATAATGAATTGAAAATTTTGTTGGATTTAAGTAGACGATGATTTAGTGGGTAATTTTCATGGGCGGAGGCAACAAATGTTTTCACTATTCATACGGAGTTACAACTACAGGCTTAACGAATGCCCAAAACTCATTCTAATTACACCCAACATACAACACCTAACAGAGTTCTCTTTATGTTCCGCCTATAGAGTCCCTTTTTGAAAATTCTAATTATTATGAGATACAAATTAGCTTTATAGTTGGTCATAAGTACAATAATGCTTGAGTATAACTAATACCTCCATATAAAATGTAGAGGTTAAAGTTGAAATGATATGTGATGATAAACACAATTTTTTTGAAAAGACACTTTTTTTAAAGTGAAACCCAATATGGTAGGGTGGTCAACTTAAGATTTTGCAATTGGAATTCTTCCTTATAATCATTGGTTGTGTGCCTAGAGACGGGTGTTGTAGCTCACTTTTTATTTGAGGTATTATAAATAGATAGATTGAGTAGAGGATATGTTTTTGATACTGAATAATGTAAACTTTCATACATGCATGAGTTTCAACCATAAATAATTTTTTAGAAACTCATGATATTTTAATAAAACCCAAAATCTTGGAACACATAATTCTCACGATTTAATGTACAAAAACATGTAATGGATACTAACATGGATCCATGATGTCAACTTTAATTTATAGCAGTTAAGGGAAGCGGAATTTTCGACCTTGTATTTTCTTTAATTTTTCCTTGATGGCAAGGATAACCTTACTTTTCTTTTTCCCTTTTTTCCTTTTGTTCTCTCGATGTTGGAGATTTACTGTAAATTGGTTCTCTTCCTTTTTCTCACTTACCACCTTTTAAAAGGAAAGGAACCGCCTCAAAATAAGTCGGCTGTGAGAAAGAAGCTAATCCTTCATGTTGATCCAACTAGAGAGCACTTGGTGGATAGCCTTCATGCATGATAAGATCATGCCCTTAATTTCCACCACCTGTTAAACTGGAATGATGTTATTGATAAACATCATTGACTTCGGTCAATGATGTTTATCTCCAAAGGGAATGTATATACATATATATATGTCCATTATTATGTATATATTATGTACAATTTTCAAAGGCATAGGAAGAGGGAGTATCATTTTAAAACTCCCAAGCTTTAACATAATTTTTATTCCTACTTAACAATCAAAGTGGGATACTTTACATGTTAAAATTTTATTTGCCATTAATTCATATGGGTCACCTTACAAGATAAATCTAACATTCTCCCACTTGGCCCATATGATGATTTGAGGATTCAACAACTTTAAGTGTATACAACGTTAAATCCACTTTAGTGTCAATTTGACTTTCTTTTAATTAAGTCAAACTAATCGGATCATGGCGGTTACACATCATTTAATCGATATGTTCCCTTCCAAGTATCACAAATTAATTCAACTTAACTTTAACCTTACTGAGGTAAGAACATAAGCCTCAACCTTAATGTCTTCAAAGAAGACTAAATCCTTTCTTACATTAAACCGTACAATGTAAATAAGCAGAAACATAAAAAAACATATATATGAGCTCAGAATGTCATAACCTAAAGAGCAAAACAACTGTTATGTATATATATACACATACATGCCCATTATGTTAACAAGGACTTATCCATGATACCCATCCTATCGACATGACCATGAAATGTCTTAGGTGGTAATCCTTTTGTTAACGGATCCGGTATCATCATGTCGGTGCTAATATGCTCTATAGACACTCTTTGTTTCTGCACTTCTTCTTTAACAACCAAGTACTTTAATTCCATATGTTTAGCACCTTTAGAGTACTTGTTGTTCTTTGAGAAGAAAACAGCTGCGGAGTTATCACAATAAATTCTCAGCGGCTTAGCTATACTGTCGACAATTCCAAGCCCTGAGATAAAATTCCGCAACCACAATCCATGAACCGTGGCCTCAAAGCATGCCACAAATTCAGCTTCCATAGTGGACGTAGCAATGACAGACTGCTTTCCACTCCTCCATGAGACTGCTCCTTCGGCTAAAAGGAACAAATAGCCAAATGTTGACTTTTTGGAGTCAACACATCCGGCATAATCAGAATCTGAATAACCGATTACATTGAGGTGATCAGACCTCATGTAAGTGAGCATGTGATCTTTGGTGCCTTGTAAGTACCGAAGAACTTTCTTTGCGGCCTTCCAGTGGTCTATTCCGGGATTACTTTGATATCGACCCAACATTCCAACAGCAAAGCTGATATCAGGTCGAGTACAAGTCTGTGCATACATTAAACTCCCAACTACTGAAGCATATGGAATAGAGTTCATTTCCTTCCGTTCCAAATCATTTCTGGGACATTCCATTAGACTGAACTTGTCCCTTTTCTGTATTGGAACTATCCCAGCCGAACAATTCTCCATTTTGAATCTCTCTAGAACTTTATCAATATAGGCCTTTTGAGACAATCCTAACAATCCATGTGACCTGTCACGGAATATTTCTATTCCTATCACATAGGATGCCTCACCTAAATCTTTCATTTCAAAGTTCTTAGAGAGAAATTTTACGTTATGTAACATCCCAATATCCTTTGCAGCAAGCAATATGCCATCGACATACAAGACCAATAGTATGAACTTGCTCCCACTAACCTTCATATAGATACACCGATCAACGGTGTTCTCCGTGAAGCCATAAGATGTAATGGTATTATTGAATTTCAGATACCATTGACGGGAGGCCTGTTTCAGTCCATATATTGACTTCTTTAATTTACACACTAAATTTTCTTTTCCTGTGGTCACAAACCCTTCTGGTTGGTCCATATAAACTTCCTCTTCCAGCTCACCATTTAGAAAAGCGGTTTTAACATCCAATTGGTAAAGCTCTAAATCATAATGATCAACCAAAGCCAAAACAATTCTTAAAGAGTCCTTCTTAGATACTGGGGAGAAGGTCTCTTTATAGTCAATGTCATCCTTCTGTGTATAGCCCTTAGCTACAAGTCTGGCCTTATACCTTTCGATGTTACCTTTCGAGTCATGTTTGGTCTTAAAGACCCATTTACAACCGACTCTTTTAGAACCTTCAGGTAACTCTACTAAGTCCCAAACCTCATTGTCATACATCGATTTAATTTCTTCTTTCATGGCATTGATCCAATTTTTAGAATTGTTACTATCCACCGCTTGACTAAACAAGATTGGATCTTTATTAATGCTCAAGTCACATTCATGCTCAAGATTATACACCACATAGTCATTAGGAATAGCTGATCTTTTCTGCCTTACAGATCGTCTTAATGCTACTTCCTGTTGTGGTTCATTAATATCTTGCTCGGCTGTGACTGGTTCATCTATAATATTCTCATTTTGTGGGTTTTGAACATTAACCTGTTGTTCGTATGTTGTTTGGCGTGATACAACAATTGGAACAACAACTTCAGCAGGAATATCGGGTAATGACATTTCTACTCGAATTTCCTGAATGTCAATTTCACGTGGTTTCCCACTCCCACTGATTGAGCCATTTTTTCTATGAACCGAGCATTTCCTGACTCAAAAATTCTCGTACTATGGTTAGGACAATAGAACCTATACCCCTTAGACTTTTCAGGATAGCCAATAAAATATCCACTGATTGTCCTAGCATCAAGTTTCTTTTCATGTGGATTATATACTCGTACTTTCGCTGGGCAACCCCAAACATGAAGATGCCTCAAACTGGGTTTCCTACTTGTCCATAACTCATAAGGTGTTTTAGAGACAACTTTACTAGGAACCCTATTGAGGAGATACGCAGCGGTCTTTAATACATGCATCCACATTGATAGGGGTAAGGAACAATCATTTAACATACTCCTAACCATATCCATTAATGTACGATTTCGTCTCTCAGCAACACCATTCTGCTGAGGAGTCCCGGGCATCGTATACTGTGCACAAATGCCACGACTTTCAAGGAACTTTGCAAATGGACCAGGACATTGTCCCTTTTCGGTAAATTTTCCGTAATATTCACCACCTCTATCTGATCTCACTATTTTCACTTTCTTATCTAACTGCCTTTCCACTTCATTTATGAACACCTCGAGGATGTTCACTGAATGAGACTTTTCATGCAGTAGATAAACATAACCATAACGTGAGTAGTCATCAATAAAGGTAATGAAATATTATTCGCCGCTCCAACTTGGAGCGCGTCAAAAGGACCACAAATATCGGTGTGTATCGATAAGAGGCGAGTGCTTGTTGTGGCTGATTTCTTTCTTGTGGTTTTAGTCGTTTTCCTTTAATCTGATCCACACATACGTTCGGTCACTAAAATCCAATTGAGGAAGAATTTCACTTTTCATCAACCTCAATAACCTTTCTTTGGAAATATGACCCAATCTTTGATGCCACAAGTAAGCTGAACTTTCATTTGGTGTACTACGTTTAATGCCTACATTACTTTCAACATGAAACAAAGATTCAACAAAATCGTTGTTGAGATTTATACGATAAAGTGAGTCACACAACTTTCCTGACCCACAAACACAGTTATCTTTGTACAACAAAAAACTGCCCTTACAAATCTCAAAATGATAACCTATTATATCCTTCCCTCTTGAAACAAGATTTACGGCACTTTTAGGTACATAGAGACATCTTTCGAGGGTTTAAATGACACCCGGTGTCCAAAAGTAACCTATAAGTCCACTATGCCCTCTATCCTTGCCTTCATCTGTTTCCCATAAACAAATCTTGTTCACTTCCAATTATGGGCTGGATCGCATCTGAATCCCCGCACAACATGAGACACATGAGTAGTTGCACTGTAATCTAACCACCGGTATTAATAGGAACTTTTATAAGATTCGATTCAAAACATGTAAACATAATATGTACCTTTCTTTTCGAACCATTCCTTTCGTTTAGGACAATCGGGCCTTTACGTGTCCTTCTTTGTTACGTAAGAAACACCTAACTTTCTTTTCTTAATTTGGCCCTCAAAAACCTTTATTGGGGCCTTATCACTTTTCTTGCCTTTGTCCTTTTACTGGTTTGAACTTTAGCTGCTGCTAGCACCATCATGAACGTGAGGTGGATGGGTGATCTTTATTTTCTTTAATCTCCTTTCCTCACGTACTAACATGGCCCTTTCTTTAAAGTTCCATTTATCTTTCATGGTGTTATAGTTCACAGGAGGCCAAGATCAGCCCGGGGAAAGGAATTCATTATGAGGCGTACAAAAGCTATCACCCATCCATTCCATAGTCTTCAACTTCTTGCTAGGTTGGACATTTACGTTACATGATCATGAATTGACTTTGTCCAATCAAATTTCTTTGTAGTCAATTCACCCATGAGATTGCCTACAATGGATTTATCG
>JABEVN020002431.1:0-21460 GCA_013146195.2 Codonopsis lanceolata
AGCACGTAAACCAAGATCTGGGGCTAGCCTCTAATGATCATAATTTGCACTTAGCACGTTATTCACATAAGTGCGAGTATTAAACATCACAATAGGATATGTTATGGCCCGGCCGCTACGTAGCTCCTGCAAGAAAAACAACTGCTATACGGGTTTTGTGACTACGATGCTCGTGTCTTCGCATCGATATACCGAACTCCGCCCACGATAGCACTGTCCGCACGTATTGTTACGGCAAGCAGGGCTACTTCCCATTGCGGCCTACAATGGAGGGGTGTGTGAGGTCTCATGCACGCGATCCATAGCGATACGAATCTGGACGATTCGTATAGGCGATGTATCGCCCCACCTTATAAAAATCAAACCAAATAGTACCTACTGGACTTAATGCATGCACAAGTAGATGTTTACTCGTAAAGACCAAATAAGGATCAGATTCGACAAGAGCGAACCCGTCCGACCAAATGCTCAAGTATGTATTTACTCAATATAAACAAATAAGGAATGAACTACAAGAGCGAACTCATCCGACCAAATAGGTTGTTATTCTCTACCATAAATCAAGTCAAGGCAAATACATTGCTCACAATCAATTAATCTTAAAAGATCTCAAGTCACCAATTAAATCAAGAATAGTATAAACCCACCAAGAATCATATTATGAGGTCTATAATGGACCTCTACTAGAAATCAAACCAAAGACTACACCGTAGTCATAACCCACAAGAATGTTCATGTGCAACCGATCAATTTTTCCCAAAAGTGAGAACTAACTCAATAATTATCTTTCAACCATACTCGAGACCCTAGATTGGCCTTTAATGCACCGTTTCTCCGAGCACGCTTCCAAATAAATCCCCTAATAAATCTCTATAATGTGTGTCTCAATTGGACACAAATCGAGATGCTCTGGGTGCTCACCATCATAACCAACCAAAACCCGAACATCGTAGAATTCATCCCAACGGTTATTAGCATGTTATTGAACTTAAAATGACTCCGTTGAGTCTTACTATTAAGTTTCATTATTTACACATTCCATAAATCCCAACATTATCATCCTCTTCAATTTATGACAAATTCAAAACATTCTGGGCTTGACTCCAAGCCCCAAAATTCATAAAATCCTTAACAAAGGGATAACCAATTTCTCCCAACACACAACATCATCCAAATCATCCTACACATTAATACCCACTTTAATTAACAACAATTCTCCACAATAATTCGGGCTTGATTATCAAGCCCTAAAATTCATGAAACTCAACATAATCATATACCCATCTTATAATTCACGTAATCTCAATTAAATGGTCATACTCATATTATCTAGTGAGATCACACACCCAAGGCCCCAAACTTAGGCATACCTTCATTATAAACCCAAATAGAATGTAAACATGATTTCTAGCATGCTTGCAATCCTAGAAACATAAGATGAAGGGTAACAATATACTTCAATAATCATAGAAGTCATCCTACATATGCTCTTAACAAGTTCACATGTTCAAATCACAAATTAAAAATCACAAGGCAAGTATGTGTACTCATTGACCTCAAATAGCATAGAGTTTGTTTTCCTTAGGATCAATGAGTACAAAATCAAAGAGAGAAGAAGTAACTTACTTGTATTCTACACCAAAGAAAGCAAATGAGAAAATCATTAGGAAGGAAATGATCTACTCTTCAAGTTCTACACTTCTTGTGAAGGTGGCTTGAGCAAATGAGGAAGGATCATGGAGGACCAAGAGGTTAGCTTCAAGAAGCCAAGGAGAGCTTGAGAGAAGATGAATTTCGTTTTAGAGAGTGAAGGTGAGAAATGAGAGTCAAAATCAAGGTATGGCTTATATTGGTCTAGAAATTGAGTGGGACAAGTGTCATGATGTTGTGGTCTCTTTAAAAATCTGATTTTGTGGTTTAAATGATCAACAAAGCTCTCTTAATCCAACCTTAAAACTAGTTAGAGATGTTAGGTTATAAGTAAGGAGGGTTAGGAGGTTTAAGTGAGGTTTAGAAAAGGTTTGGATGGGGGTTTGGGTGTAAAAATGCTCAACAAGAAAAACAGGGAAAATCAGTGTGTATCGATGTTGAGGCGGGCGCCTCAACATTCTCCAGCGGGCGCCTCATCTTTTGAGGCTTGGGATGAATCAGAACTACTCGATTGAGGCGGGCGCTAAGATGCCAAAGGCGCCCGGCTCGGACCTTCTTTATGTCCTCAAAACTTGGTCTAAACATGTCCTAAATGGTCCCAAACTTATGGGCAACCATTCTAAGGTCTAACCCAACTCAAAACAAGTCGGAAACACACCAAGAACTCCCGAAACAACTCGAGCTTAAACCGGAAGCGGTGCAACAACGCAACCTGAACGATTTAATGAACTCGCAATCGAACAATGAAAGGAGACTTTTAAGGCAAGTCTAAGGGCTAATGAAGAAGCTTAAATACTTCAAGAAAGTTTAATAACAACTAGGAAATAAGAATCCCAAAGAGAGACGATTACGCGACTCGATTCCCGAACTACGCGATAGAGACGAGCACTATCTCCAAAGCTTCCAAATCATCGATAGACTTAAGGAACACCTCCAACTTGAAGTCTAATACATCTAAACATGTTAATAAACCATCTAATAAATGTCTAGGACCAAACCGAGGTCCCGAACACAAAACGCAAGCAAACTCTCAATCGTGCCGCATTCCGACTATCGCCGAAGTCACTCTTGTGACTTTAGCAAGTCAACAACTATATGGAGTCTCTTAATAATGTTTTGGTCTTAGTATGGTCTCATACACATCTAGACCCTCTCGCAAACCAAACATACAATCGACAAAGAAAGAAGCAAGCATAGCACGCAAACCCAGCTAACGGGGCGAGTCAGTGTTTCATTATAATCTATCCGTTGTTGTTGTGAGTACCCTTGACACTAACCGTGCCTTGAAATTTACCTCCTCTTTTTTTTGATATTCTTCATTTCACTTGAATAACCGCTACAACCATTTCCGCTTCCCTTGGGAAGTTCCACCAACTCCATGTGTTATTCTTGTGAAGTGATTACATCTTCTCGCTATATGCTACCCACCTATCTTTTCTCGAACTTTTTATAGCATCCCGGATAAGTATTAAGATCCCTACCACTAAGAACAAGAGCATATGAAACCAAATTGTCAAACCCATGCCTGATTGGTGATCTGATTATTCTAGCTCTTGGGTCTTCCAAATGAAAGATTTTCTTCTTCGGCTGCTTGTGTAGTTACCCTGGGATCAGGAAGAGTGCGATTCAAATCCACCTCTGGTAGCTCCACCTCAATGACATGCTCATTACCACTTTTGTTGTCTGGCACCTGTTTCTCCTTTTCTTTATGAGTACACTTTAACATGGATTTCTAATCGAAAACCACGTCCCTACTCGATCACCACCTTGCTTGACTTAGGGTACCAAAGTCTTAACCCCTTTAACCCTTCGCAAAACCGAGAAGATACATTGTAAGGACTTTTGGTCAAGCTTCGATCTTTCTTCACTATGTTTATGCACATAGGATGAACACCTAAACACCCGAATAACAGAGTAGTCTACCTTAGAACCCGTCCATACCTCTTCTGGAACCTTGCATTCTAGTAATGCCCTTGATGATTTATTTATTAAGCAACAAATCATACTCACTGCATCTGACCAAAAATTCTTTGTTAACCTTGCATTTAATGGTAGACATCGTGCCCTTTCCACAATAGATCGGTTCAACCTTTCTACCACACCCTTTTGTTGTGGTGTCTTGCGTACACTATAGTGCATTTTGATTCCATGCTCCGCGCAAAACCTCTTGAACCCCTTATATGTGTACTTTGCACCGTTGTCACTTCTCAAACATTTAACTTTTCTGCCTATTTGATTGTCCACTTTAGCCTTCTATAATTTGAACTTCTCAAAAGTCTCAGTCTTGTGCTTCATGAAGTAAACCCAAAGTTTCTTTGAAAAGTCATCAATAAATGTCACGAAGTACAAATGTCCACCCCTTGATGTTGTTTTCACTGGCCCTCAAACATTAGAATGTATGTAGTTATGGATTCCCTCTATTGTCTGTTTAGCCATCTTGAATTGTAATTTGTTTTGATTTCCAAGAACACAATACTTAGAATTCAAACTTGCAAGTTTTAACACCTTTCAACAGCTTCCTCTTATGAAGCTCCAACATACCCCTTTCACCCATGTGATCTAGTCTCATGTGCCAAAGAGTAGTAGCCTTATCTACTTCAGGTTGTAGAACTAGCTTTACCTACAACAGTGCTACCGAGCAACCTGTAGATGTTTTTAGATCCCCTCTCACCCTTCATTACCTCCAATGCATCCTTACAAACTTTTATCATACCATCTTTAGACCTATAACTACAACCGTTACAATCTAAAAAACCCAATGAGATCAAATTTTTAGAGCCTTCTGGTACATATCTCACATCACATAATTTCTAACCACACCATCAAACATTTTAATTCTTATAGTACCTATGCCATCAATTTTACAAGATGCACCATTACTCATAGTAACTACACCAGAATGAACTGACCTGTAGGTGTCAAACCAATCACTATTTGACGTTAAGTTAAAAGAACATGTTGAATCCAAAATCCAGTAATCTATAGAGTGATCTACTATTGATGAAATATAGAGCATATCATCGTCCTCATATGAACCATCCATAACTACATTAACTGACTTCGACGAACCAACACCATTATTTCCTTTCTCCGGACAATCCTGCCTCTTGTGCTCCTTCTTCCCACACTTGTAACAATTCCCTTTGTACTTCTTCCTTGACTAAGACTACGAATTTTGATTGTTCTTTTAGTTGTCTTGGGATTGTGTCCTTCCACGCTCCTTATTATCCTTCACATACAGCCCTTCTCCTACGGGTTCATCAACGTTTTTCTTTTGTTGGTGAAACGCTAAGAGAGCCTCTCAGTAACATGCCCCAACTCAACAGTATCTTTCCCCCACGCCAACGTAGTAACAAGGTTTTCATACATTGAAGAAGATGGCAATGATTTTAGTAGCATCAACGCCTTGTTTTCCTCCTCGAACTTCAATTCCACCCACAGCAAATCATTGATGATTTGTGTAAACTCATTGATGTGAGAGTTGAGATCAGCGCCTTCAACCATCTTAAGCTCATACAACCTTTGCTTTAGATGCAACTTATTTCACAAGGATTTTGACATGTATTTTTCCTACAAAATTTCCCATGTTGTAGTAGCCAATTCCTCATCAATTACATATATGATACACCAATTCGTCTAGAAGGAACAAATGAATTGTTGAGACGGCCCTCCATTATAATTCCTTCCAATCATCCTCCTTTACATTTTTGGGTCGTGTTTTGTTCTGAAGAACCTTCTAAACCTCGCTTGTACTGTAACATCCTTAACATGCCTTTTCCACAACGCGAAATTCCCCGTTCCATTGAACTTCTGAACATCGTGTTTGGAAATAGAGGTACCTGATCCAAAAACAGACATGTTGACCTAAGTTCAGATACCAATTGTTGTGCATAGTAGAAGACTTTGCAGACAATTAACAGAATATAGCAAGATTAATCACAGAGAAGAGAGAGATTAAAGCCACGGACTCTTGAAATTTTATTAAGTCAACCATGTATATGTTCTAGGGTTAGAATTATATGTAGGGATACAATACCAAACTCTAAAATCCTAAACAAGAAAACCGAAAACAATTACCTTACCAACGCGGTTGCCTTCTACTACGAAACGCGACTGGCTTGCTAATGGACACGGTCGCCATCACTCTTGAACACGATCACCTAAATTCCAAAAACATTGTCCGGATCTAACGTGGTCGCCTTCACCTAACACGCGGCCGCCTAGTAACGTGATCGCGTTGTACAACGAAGACGCGACCACCTTCACGCCCAATTATGTATTGAATTAAATGCATAGCTTGTGCCATACGATTATCAATTTGAGCGTGTATATATACTATGGTTACTAGCGGATCCATGTGTCACATATGAGATCACATGACCAGCTCAAAAAAAAATCTAAATGATGTTGTTTTGACGTATTAAGTAAAACTCCATACATGTATCGGACTAACATTACGTACGAAGGTTGTATGTATACTAACCAAAGTTTCATTAATTTTTCAATATGTGTCAAACTCATGTTTACTTTTTTTAAAACCAACTCTAGCATATACTTTAAACCTTAATTTTTACATCAATTTGGATAAATAAATATACTATTTTGAAGTTTTGATAGAGTTAAGCACAATTATAATTTTAACCTTGTCATTACACAAACGAGTCACTAAAAAAACAATGCCAAATGTTGCATAATTTAATTGACATTATGATTTCTAAACTTTGTATTGTAATAAAATAATGTTAAATTTGAACCCACACGAACAAATTTTCTGAATTCGCCACTGACTACTCCGAAGTATAATTTGTGTCACAGGTTTAGTAGGAGTTTAGAGATGGCCCAAAGACTTTGCAAACTTCAGCATTTGGTATCAACAAGAAAATCACATATTGATCAATGTCCCCACAACTGCAAAAGGAAAACCAGAGCTAAGGCAAGATCAGAATTAGGATCAAAGAGAAAGAAATCTATGATGGACAAGTCATCATCAATAGTCGTAAAAGTAGCAAAACTAGAAGAAATGGAACTAATAGACTTGGATCAAGAAGGCATGAAAACGGGAAATTTCCCAAATGCTCATGAAATAATTGGCATGGGCGAGAAAATATTGAAGAAAATATGCAAATTAGGGCACAGAGCACGTACGATTGTTCGATTTGCTCAACGTGTTGTGGAAAATAAAATTGGACTAGATGAGGAAACAGAGGGATTCGAGAAGGAGTTGTCTGAAAATTTGATGAAAATAAAAGGGGTTGGTCCTTATGTATGTGATAGTGTGATGATGTGTGTTGGTGTTTATAATGTGGTTCCACAAGATTCTGAAACCCTCAGACACTTGAGAGAGGTATGTACATATATTGTTCTGTCACCCCCATCATTTTCGAGTCATATCGTATAGTACATATTGCATATCATATACTGATAACAATGTTCGTATTACTCCCTTTGTCTCTTAATTATTGTCCACGTTTTATTTTTTCATCCATACTAAAAAATGTCTTGTTTATCTGTAAGTTTCCTTTATAAAACAATGTACATTTATTTTTTTTAATCATTTTAGTGTTTTTTTTTCTTCGTACTTTATGGGTCACATGCACAATTGCTTTAAAGAAACTATTCTCTTGTCATGTTTGATCTGACAAATCAATTTTTGTGAACAAACAAAAAAGGGTAAATTTGTAAAAATGTAAAAATGTTGTCCTAAAAAGAAAACTTATAAACAACGACAACTTTTTTTGACAGACGAAAAAGGAAAGTATGGCAATAATTTAAGGACAAAAGGAATACATATTACATTATATATATTAATAATCAAGTCAACTATTTTTGTTTAATCTTCTTGTTGAGTCAAACAAGACTATTATTTATAGTCGGAGGGAGTAATAGTTTGGTACTCTATACCTAGCTAGGTATTTGATGGATCCTTTTGAATTTTTTTTATATTTGAGAAGTGTAAATTATATATGGAGTAATTTAAGTCTCATGTATCGTGGGGGATCAAATGCTTGCAGGTGCATGGTAAAGGAGATTGCACTACTTTAAGAAGGGCAAAGGAAATAGTTAATCAGATCTACAACACTTATGAACCATTCCAGTGCCTGGCATTCTGGTACGTCGTCGTACAATACTTGTACCTCATTGTTATTTATGTAACGTAATGTTATGAATGTTATGGCGATTCTTTTAAAGAAAAAATGGTTATACCCTACGAGATTTTATTAATTAAAAATAAAAGTATAAACGAGAGGGGAACAGCCAAACAAGATTTCATCAAGGGAGTTTTGCTACAAATAATCACCAAATAAACACACTAATCCGTTTAAAAAGTAGCTTGTGCCAGATATATTTAGCCGAGAGAAGAAAGGGGAGATGAGTACGAATCAAGTTCCAAGCAGACGTCAAAGAGAATTTACCCGAACTTGTGCTAGCCCATATCGGAACATCATCCCTGTTCAAAATATGAATTCGCTAGCAGCTTGTGAATTTTCTGAACAACAGGGCTGGAAGGGCTTGCTTAGCCATTGCAGATAGAATATTTGAAAAGGAGAAAATTTCTTTAACTGTTTCAAAGGAGCAGCTCATGGGTTTGGCTAGAAGGAGAAGAGGAAGCCAATGGTCCACCCAAATCGAGCAATCTCCTCGCCCAATCCACCAATGAATCATAGGCTCAACAAAAGTTTAGGCATATTGAGTCATATGCTTCCACATCTGTGAGCTAGCCTTGGTATGGGGCAAGGCTTAACCAAAGGTTTAAATAGTGATGAGGTTACTGATGGTGGAGAGCATTGAGACTTCTACTAAGCACCTCCGCTGCAATAATAAAAAGGCTTGGAGATAGTGGATCACCCTGACGGAGCCCTCGGGAGGAAGGGAAAAAACCTATTGTTTCCCCATTTACCATAATCGAAAACCAATTATTAGAAATAATCCTCCAAATTAGGTCTATAAAAATCTCGTGGAATCCAAATGTCCGAAGAACCTTGATCATAAAAAACCAAGATATTTTATCAGAAGCTTTGGCCATATCGAGCTTGATTGCAATATTAGATCCATAGACTTTCTTACTGAGATGAGTTGTAAGTTCTTGAGCAAGAAGAATGTTGTCCTATATGACTCGGCCTTTGACAAAACCAAAATACGGACTCAAATGTTTGACGTTAAACACGTCATTAAACAGTCTCCTCGTCATCACAAACACTCATTTAATTAGTACTTACTCCATCTATCCCAAAATTATTCTCGTTTTTAACTTTTCTTTGTCAATAATTTTCAAGTACAAAATTTGACTTATATTTTTTCGATTTAAAAAAAAACATAAAACACGTAATTTTACAACTTTGAAAATACTTTAATTTACGTTTATTATGTTTTTCGAAAAAAAAAAGTCAAATTTGCACTTTAAAATCATTCTTTGTGATAATAAAAAGTCAAACCAGATAATAATTTTTAGACAGATGGCGTATGTTATTTCTTTATGTTTGATTCCACTTTGTAAGAAGTATCTAACAATCTCTCTCTCTCTCTCTCTCTCTATATATATATATATATATATATATATATGCAGGTTTGAGATGGTGGAGTCATATGAAAGGGTATTTGGGAAACTAAGCGAGCTGTCACATAGCGAATACGGGAGTGTGGGTGGATACCGAGTCGGACATCAAGTCTGATTATGGAAGAAATTACGCATCGAAACGGCCGCCATTACCAACCTTCGATCATAGAGAGCCAACGAAACTGATAGTTACTCATTGATTTACTTATTCAAATTAATTCCTAAGAGTGAAGAATAACCTATCAACGCATGGTGGGTCAAATTAAAGGGATCCGTCTCATATAAAATATACGTAAGATCGTCTACTGTTATTTATGTAAAACAGATCTTTTTGACCCGACTCACCATGTGTTTCCATGTTGGTAGGCTGAGTTATAAGAGAGTGAGGTTTCGTCTTACAAATTAAAATTTGTATAACAACTTTACAAATTAAGATTCGAAAGACAATTTTACAAATTAAGATTCGTTTGACGGTTATACAGTAAAGTTACTATTTTGGTTTATCATGTGCACGGTCAAAGTTCATTGTATATACTAGTTTTAAGTAATGGTTTCCTTTTGCTCTAGTTTGTAATTTTTTGTAAGAATCATGTTTAATTGGTTGGTGTAGAACTGATTGATTCGCTTGTGCTTCGAGCTCAATGATTGGGATTTGGTAAAAACTTGGGTAGGACGATATTACGGATATTTTTTGTAAGACGGATCATTCTTACCTGACCCATCGTATGTTATTGAGTTAAAATGTAAGAGAGTGAAGTTCCGTCTTACGAATAAAGATCTATAAAATGATCTTACAGGAGACTCACCTTGGGATTTTGTTTTACTCAATACTTCATTCGTCCCAAAATTATTGAACGTACTTTCTTTTCTCATTTGTACCAAAAATAATTATCTTGTTTATAACTTTTTTTAGAATAATATTTTTACTATTTTTTCCTTACTATTTTTCCTACTTTAATTTTGGGTCATATGTGTGTGGGTTTTACTATATATTATACCAATATTAACAATTAAGTCTATTATTTTTCGTTAATCCGTGTGTTAAATGAAACATAATAATAATTTTGGGATGGAGGAAATATATATTATGGGAATGTGAAAGATATTAGAAATCGATTGATACAAGAAAATAGAATCAATTTCAGTGTTGTCAGAATTATATTTTAAATAAGAATGGGTTACTCAAATTTCGGAATCGAATACTAAAATTTAAGGAGTCACGATCTTGATGGAGGACGTGGTATTTGATTCCAAATATTTGGAATAGATAATATTATCATTCTATTAGGACAAGTAATAGCTTTATATTTATAATATTATTTGGTCTCAATTATACTTTCCTTTATACACTTATTCGTCGTAGTTGTTCTTCGTCTTCTTATAAGATTTTTTTAACTCTTCTCATCTTATTTAATTTGTTAGTAATTTTTTGTTAATTTATGATTGTAGTAGTGTTAATTTTCACATTTGAAACATGCTTTGAAATTGGAACATTAGCTTGTTTATTTTAACTCCTGGTCTATTTTTATTTGAACTAGTTTCATTATAACATTAGTTTGTCTTTTTTTGTTTTAAATTAATCACTTTTTCTTTTTTTGTTGATATTGGATAATTTAAAATTGTCACGAAAACTAAAAAAGAATGAACAATTTGTTATTCTGTGGAGTGAAAGTCTAACATACATTTTAGTATTGATATCACAAAAGTAAGATTTAATGAAAATATAAATCTTAGTTATAATATAAAAATTTATGTTGAATCTTACTTTTTTAAAAAAAATTGATGTTTAATTCTTCACTTCTTAGAGAAAATGTAATTTTGTTGCTAAATTATTAGCATAAATAATTAAATATAATCTTTAAGCCAGTAGGAAATGCAAATAAAAATACATTACTTCTATGATATATTGAAAAATTAAAAAAAAAGTGTTGAAATGTCACTTGATAAAATCAATAACATTCAAGTACTTGATTAAAAAAATTATTAAAATATATATGTACACACGTGTTGTCTATGTTCCTAAATTCTTGTCATGTTTTTTTCTTTTTTGGTCATTTAAAAAAAATTATCATAATTGGAAACTTTTTTTTTCTAAGAAAACACTGTACAATTAGGCAAAAACTTATGAAAGATCGTCTTACGGTTATTTTGTGTAATGAAGACAGACCTCCCTGACCCGAGAGCTGAACTGTGAGAGTGGAGCTCCATCTCACAAATTAGAATCTGTAAAACAACCTCGCAATAGGTATGCTCTTACAGTTTTACCCTTACTTTTTCCGGCTACTTTAATTATGATTGATGTGAAATGCTCTTTGTAGCTAGAATTCAAAAATGGACTAAATCGTGAGTCTGGACGAGCGAGCAGGATCAGATTGGTGGTTGCGCACCTGAGGGTAAAATGTTGGCTCATAAGAAGCTTCTTCTTCCTGCTCGACATGTGCTCTATATTTTGGCCGTTGCACTTCTGCTTCTGCGCACTCACAAGCCCTACGGCGGCCAGGGCTCTCTTCTCGAGCACGGTATTCTTGGCGATGATGGTGCCTGTGGGAGAAATTTTGACGGATGTATCTATTTTCAGCCTGGTCATTCGCTTGTCTCACCGCCTCAGCTCTGTCCGATGGTATGTGAATGACGGATGAGATTCATTTGCTCGGAGCTGGCAATTGTTGGGAGGCATGGCCATCGCCAACAAGTGATGGATTGCTAAGAGCGGGCAGCACCAAATCTGCAATTGGAACCGGGGCGTGGCCCAAGGCGCAGCAAATGGCCGGTTTAGGCCGCACATCTTGTTATAATACCGCTGACGATTTGCAGAGCGGCAGCTGGCTTCGGGTCGGGGTTTGCTGGGCAAACTCATGTGGCTATCCTCGCCATTCTCCCGTTGGCGGTTCAGCTGTATTCTAAGATCTGCGATGCTGACATCGCTTCTTCTCATTTATAACTCGCATCGCTGGCCGGCATCGCTGATCGGGCGTGTTGGGACAACTGCTCCTCCACATATGGCACATCATTGCCATGAGTCGTGTGCCCAGCAGCCACCCTTTGGTTTCTAGTTTGCACCCCTTGTGGTGCCTTCGGTGGCAGATCAACCGGCTGTGGTGGATTATTGTTTCCACCCTGGTGGCTCCCGGCCTGATGGTTACTGACGGTGGCATAATGTTTGCTACCCTTTCCAGCCATGGTAATAAGGAGATATTTGAAAGCTTAAACCGGAAAAACTTGAAGGAAGTGATGAAACTTCGTTTCCTGGCAATGGAACCAAACTGATGTGGCAAAATCACAGCTTGGGTCGTCCGTATGTTGGGTAGGATATCTGGGCTTGAATCTCCTTCCTTGAGCATGTCTAAGAACACAAAAAACCTGAGTGGAAGTGCAAGGCAGCGTCTCGCGAAACCCCTCCGGCGTGAGAGTAAGAATAGTGTGTAGGTCTGAAAGCAATTTGACATAGTGTGTGACAGCCCGACCCGGACCCCAATGCGAGATCGCGAGCCGTGCCGTCCAAATAGACAATAACACAAGCATGCGCAAGTAGGATTATAAAATTCATGTGGCGCAACATCGCATACAAACAACAACTCGGCTACACTTGGCCGGAAAATAATCTTAAAATAAACAAGTCATCGGCGACGTTACAGCCGGAACCCAACAACTACTCCTACAATTTTAACACATGCATAATATCCTCAACTGCCACAACATGCCAGAGACAACAACAACAATAATATTTAAAAGAGCTTTAGCGGAAGAAACTGTAGCAAACCATTAACATATAAACAAGCTCGACATATAAGTCGGCATACAAAAGATTATAAGGATCTAATATTTAAGTTTACTACAACAACAAAATCCCAAGTCAAGTCTAAGTGACTTGCTTCCCATCGTCCTTGCCAAAAACAAAAGTCTAACTACAAAGTCCCAAAAGAACAACCTTCTAGCTTGCTAGCAACAAAACGCGGTATGGCGAATCTAGCGTGAACCGTCTCCTCGGCTCGAATCTAAGGAAAACAAAACAAACAAATAGGGTAAGTCATAAAGACTTAGTAAGTTACAAAAATGCATGTTCATGTTATATCATGGCATTTATCACAATTATAGCTCATGTTCTTCATATAGCACTTAGCATTATTCACATAAGTGCGGGAAAATAAATCATACAAGTAGGATATGATATAGGCACGGCCGCTTCGTAGCTCCTGCAAAACAGTTTGTTAACCCAATATCGTGACTACGATGCTCGTGACTTTGCATCGATATACCGAACTCCGCCGGCTAATAGCAAGCCGATGACGCACGATTGTTATGGCAAAGGGCTACTTCCCATTGCGGCCTACAATGGAGGGGTGTGTGAGGTCCCAGGTACGCCGATCCATAGCGAGCACGAATCTCTCAATTCGTGAAGGCTATACATCGTCCTACCCTGACATAAAAATCAAACCAAATAGTGCCAGCTGGACTTAATGCAATGCACAAGTAGATGTTTACTCGTTAAGACCAAATAATGATCGAATTCGACAAGAGCGAACTCGACCGACCAAGTAGGGTATAAATGTCTACAATAATTCATGTTAAGGCAATTAATTGCTCATAACCAAATAATCACAACGGGTTCAAATGCACATAAATAAACTCAACTTAAAATTGAGTAAACTCGACCAAACGGTGTCCAAACTTCGTAGGTATTGAAATTAGGGTTTAACATGTTCAAATCTTCCCTAGAGTCGACTCCGTTAAGTCTTTACTAAAAATTCCAAATTTCGGGTAATTGAAGCTATGTGCTTCATAACTCAACCTAGGCCATTACTAAGCTCATATAGGTCATAAATTCATCAAGGCATTATAATGTGGTTCATATTCATCATAGGTTCCAATTTTGAGGATAGAACACATAACAAATTCACAACATATCATATAGGCTCAAATTAGGGCATTCTCATATAACAACACTTCCATCAACAAATACAATACATGTTTCTAACATGTTCAAAACCTTAAATAGACAAGATGTACGAGTATCATAAACTTTACTAAGCATAAAATCCTCCTATACATGCTCCTAGCAAGTTCATACTTTCAAAACACAAGAAGAAAGCATAGGAAGCATATATGTGTCCTCATTGACCTCAATCATCATAAGCTTTGTTTCCTTAGGGTCAATGAGAACTAAAAATAAGAAGAAGAAGAGTAACTTACTTGTATACTACACCCAAGAAAGCAAATGGAAAGATTGATCGGTTGGAAATGTTCTACTCTTCAAGCTCTACACTATTGATGAAGGTGGCTTGAGCAATGGAAGAAGGGATGAGGGAAGACCAAGAGGAAAGCTTCAAGAAGCCATGGAACTCTCAAGAACTCTCTCTCTCACGTTTTTGGAAGAGACTTCAGCAAATGAGGAGTCTCAAGGCTGAATTGTGGTGTATATGAAGTCAAATGTTGAGTGGGACATGTGTCAACATAATGTGGTCTCTAAAAATCAGATATTTGTGGCTTAATTGGTCACTAATGCTCTCTTAATCCACCCTTAAAACTAGTTACTAATGTTAGGACATAATCAAGGAGGGTTAGGGAGGTTTAAGTGAGGTTTAGAAAAGGTTTGGATAGGGGTTTGGGTGTAAAAGTCGTACAACAGCAAAACAGGGGAAAAATCCCGTATGTGAATTCTGATGTTGAGGCGGGCGCCTCACTCTCAGCCAGGCGGGCGCCTGGGATTCTGAGCCCATTTCCAGATCAAGGCCAATTTGCAATGCACTCAGATCTTGAGGCGGGCTAGTGATCAAAATTCGATGCGAGCACCTCGTTTAGCCCTTGAACTTGGTCTAAACATGTCCTAAATGGTCCCAAACTTATGGGCAACCATTCTAAGGTCTCACCCAACTCAAAACAAGTCGGAAACACACCCGAACAACATCCGGAACAAGGTAGAACAAGGCTCGAATCATGCGACGAATGGTTAACGAATCAAACACCAATCAAACACCAATCATTCTAGGATAACTTGGACATGGAAAAGGCTTGATTAAACATGGTTATGACCTGAATACAAGGCCGAGAACTCAACGAACACTTCGCACGACGAAATACAAGCAATACGAGCAACGAGGGAAATCACTAAGGCCAAAACAAAGCAATCGAACCGGCGATTCAACAAGCAAGCATACATGATTCTAAACATGTTAAGAGCTTCATGAATGACTTATGAATATTTCTAAATCATATATAGACTAAGTAAACATGCTCACATTCAACAAGAAAGCATGAAGGCAAGCACACAATGCACATGCAAGAATCTGGGGTGTTACATAGTGCCAAGGCTTAAGAAAGTGTGTGTGTACCTTGTTTATGGCTTATGGAGAGGTATTTATAAGCCCCCAATGTGGTTGAATCCGTCTAGAATTCAGTTTCCTTAGATACCTAATCAATCAAGGAGAAAATCCATTTATTTTAGGCATGATAGGCGGCTGGCCGCGTAGATGTAGGAGCAGATATGGTAAGTGCACTGCTCAAACATGGAAACCTTTGACTTGTTTTGAAGAGCAAGCCTCCGGTGTTTCCTGCTCGATATGTACCCGGGCGAGCAAGGCTCTGCCCGGCTGCTTGATGTGCACCGCCGTTAGTGTAGATCCGAGGGTGGCCTCGGTCGGGTAGGCAATGCTCGACTGAGTTTGGACGAGATGAATCTGATTCTTCTGCTAGGTGTGAGTGTGGTGCCCGGGCATGGCCCCTGGTCGGACAGGCAAGGTCTGTGCCCCGACTGTGTGAGGTTCCCGGTGCGACCAGCGCCCGCGGCATGCCTGGATAGGGTGTGACGTGCGGATGTGCGGACACCACCGCCTCGCTCCACCCTCCCTTGTTTAGGGAAGACGAAATCCAAAGTGCGAGAGGAGTGCCGCCTTTATTAGCACGTTGGAATGTGCCTCGGTTCCTTGAGTGGATTTTGTATCCAAAATGGGAACTAAAGGTTTCTCATGTCGTTATCCCTTATTTCGGGATAACAGGATATGGGAATGCATTACCTTTCCATTCTCATTCTCCCCTTTTATCTTTCAAGGGAAAATAGAGAAGTGCAAGAAAAGATATTGCGACGCCCCCACTTATGGATTTATTAAAATAGCCTTATGGCCCAATCAGATCGCTATGGGAGCTATGGGTTTCCCGCATCAAGTTATCCCTTGTTTAGGGATACCAGGATATGGGAATACATCACCCCTCCATTCCCCGTATCTCCTTTTTTAGGGAGAACAGAAAGTGCAAAGAGGGAATGTTGCGAGGCCCCACTGGATCTGAAAGTTTTAGAGTCGCCACCTTTATTTTAAGGCAAAAATAAAGGAAAACCAGAAAAGAAAACCAGAGATTTTAGAAAGCGGGTTCGGAGGCTAAGTTACGAGTTGGGAAGGTGCTAGGCACCCAACTCGCCCTTTCGGTCTCAAAACGTTTTTGGCTGAAGTATGCTCATTGTTATATTAATCTAGCAAATAAATAAGGTCTTATTTTGACAAGGGAAATTTAAACAGATACATTCGTGGCTACATTATTTACGGACTCGCAGCCGTCTCCTTCCAATAATTACAAATATATTTAAGAATATTTGACCATTATAATGGCTCTTTTATATAATATTTCCTAATCTAATCCGGGCAGCACAACGGCTTATATTGGCTACATTGCGCCGGATTTAAATAACAATTTTTGAAAATAAATAAAAAGACAGAAAATGTAAATAAAAATAACAACGCTCTTAAAGGTTTTACCTTTTAGAGCGGTGGTGTGCTCGCTCTGTCCTCCTCGGGAGAGGGAGTCTTTTTTTGTTGTTTGTGTGTGTGTGTTGCTGTGTTGATTTTTGAAGTGTGGGCTTATCAACTCGGGCAGAGTGACAGCTTTATTTGGGTAGGTTTTGGCCTTTTTGGTTGGGCGGAACCTAGACTTAATTTATTGACTTTTCAGCTCGTTACTCGGCAGAGTAACGGCTTATTTTGGGATTTTTGGGCTGGGGATTTGAGGTGGATACCTAACAACTAGGCTAGGGATCACTTATAACCTATGGGTTTTTGATTTGACAGAGTTTGGACGGGGTTTGGAGACAATAGGGGCTTCCACTCACCTATCTCGCACCTCTCGTACTAACTGTATCGAAGGAATCGCAGAAGCAGAGCTTCGCTGCGATTTTTTTATCGCGTAACTGAACAACTGAAATGCGAGGCCGGGGGTCTCTATTTATAGTAGAGATTGAGGACGCAGTGGGAATTCCTTGATTTCTTTCCGTGCATCGGCAGCTTGTACGTTGCGCTTCAAGAGTTGTACTTATTTGATCGTGAGAGAGCGCACAGGAATTGTTTGGTGCGGCCAAGGTATACCTTGGTGCGGCACCAAGGGCTTCATTGGCGGCACCAAGCTGCTTTTGAGGTTTGAAAATTTGTCACTTTAGCCCCCAGCTTCACCGCAAGCCGCGATCCTCGCTTTCCTTTCGCATTTTTGACTTCCTGCAACTTGACATTTGTTAAGTTTTAACAGTTCTTGATATTTTATGTCAGTCACATACCAGGGGTACGAAATTGGGGTGTCTACAGAGCCCCTCAACGATGGAGTCTACGGGTAACCTTACGGCTTACTGAGTAGACGAACATCGTTGATAAACAAGAGACTCTCCAATTTCGTTCAATTAAGAACGGGAGAATGCAATTGGTAGCAGTTATAATGCACAGGAACATGCTATCCAAACTCTATAACCTAGACATTTTTAGTCGGTTATAAAAAAATTATTGAAGTTTTAAGCAGATGTGAATTTAATGTGCTCTAATGGTCGAACCTACTAATGTAGGCTGCCTACGTATTCCTTATTAAAGGAAATCGCACTGCGTAGTTCAGGCCAAAACCTTAAACTACAACGGAAAAAGATTTTTGTGTTTTCGAAAAAGTCGTATTCTTCCGGTCCGAAACCGTTGTCAAATACGGTATGAAGATTTGAATGTTTTTCTGTTACCACCTTTCAACCAGTAAATACCTTGTAGTTGAAACGTGTTAAGAAGAATTTTCTAATTATGTCTGGGCTTTGATCGCTGTCTTGTTTCCAGACATAACCCGAAAACTTTCAAATATCCAGAAAATTGTGCTTGACTAAAGATCCATCGCCTAGCACTGCGAATTGCTTTTCTGTTACCACAATTTCAACCGGTCAATACCTTCTAGTTGAAATGTGTTAAGAAGAATTTTCTAAGTATGTCTGGGCCTTGATCGCTGTCTTGTTTCCAGACATATCCCGAAAATTTTCAGATATCCAGAAAATTGTGCTTGACTAAAGATCTATCGCCGAGCACGGCGAATTGATCATTCTTCAAGTATTTTCGAAAACTGTGAAGTGGAAAATATTTTTTTTCCTTCCTCTTTCTTCTTCTCCCTGTTTTTAGTTTTTTTCCAAATATTCCTCTTTTTTTGTGTTTTTTGAAATATTCCTCTTTTTTTGTTTTTTGTTTTTTTGAAATATTCCTCTCTTTTTTTTTGTGTTTTTTTTTTAAATAAAAACTCAATTTGAAAAAGAGTTTTTCTTTTATTTGAAAATAAAACAAATTTTCCTAAAAAGGGAAATTATTCTAAAGTCAGGGTAGGAATACTGTACCTGACTTACCTTTTTGCGCCCGAGTGGCTGCCGCGGATTCGGCTGATTCTGATATTTCTGCCACTTTTGCTGGGGCATTTATTTTCTCTCTCTCTTTTTTTTTTTTTGTTTTTTTTTTTGTGATGGTCGGACCTACTGATGTAGGTCGCCTACGTATCCTTTTTTCATGAATCGCACCAAACGTAGTTCGGCCCGATCTTTGTCGAATTTTATTCTCTTGCTTTTTTCTTTCTTTTTGATTTTTTTCTTTTCTTTTTCTTTCTTTTTTTTCTTTCTTTTTTTTGATCCGCCGGGAAGTCATTTCTTTTGTCCTTGGTGAATGGTCGCAAATTTTGGTTAACAAGACTAACTTTGTTAACTTTCTCGTTAGGCTCGTGGACCATTTTGAGAACTTTGAAACTCGAGGACCGTAGTGCCGCAACAGAACTTTGAGGGGAAAAGGAAACTTCCCTTTTTCCTCCTAATATGATCTCGAATGAGTGAGAAAGGAGCCATCGCTCCTCTTTCTCTTTTTCTTCATTTCATTCTTCTCCGCTCGCTGCCATAGCCACGCTCTTCCTCGCTTTCTTTTTTTTTTATTTTCTTCATTTTTGCTCCTTTTCGATTTTCTTCCGCCAATTTCGTGTTTTACTTAGCAGATGGCTTCTTCTTCACGATCCAGAAGGGAAAAGCACCGATGCGCCTCACCGGTGGTAGGAGGAGAGAACCTCCTAGCTTGATTCGAAACCGCTCAATTATACGTATTCCAAGGATGACTGGGCAACCTTCGCCGAGATCGGACACCCACATCTCCAATCTTCCTTAACCATCTCAGAGAAGATTTCTCTCTTCTAGCAATTTTCCGGCTATTTCTCGGATCGCTAAATTCTGACCTGTTTGGGACTTTGGAGCATTCTTGACTTTGTTAGTGATGCATATGCATGTCCTATTTATACCTAAATGATGTAATTGAGTGATAATGTATGTAATTTCTATGATTTATTTTTGCGATGCATGATTTGAAATAGTGATCACTATTTGATCTTACTATGCATGATTTATGTTTTAAATGCAAATGGGGCTATATGATGCATGTTTTACATTAAATTACATTTTTGCATGCAATAGAATCGCGAAACGGAATATTCGGAGTATAAATTTAACTTTTTCGAAATACTTTTCGGGCATATTTTCGGATAAAAATGGGACAAAATGAATATTTTTCATGCCCTTAGATTTATTTTCCAAGCATGCAATGTCGCAGGGTATAGTAAATACCACAAAGATATTTATTTTGATGATTGGTGGTACTTTACCTTCTCTTTGTTGTACCTCTATGGCAGCTTATTGGACAAATGAAATGCAGAATATGAATGTATGAATTATCCTATTTGATGCAAAGTAGAACATGTATGAGATGACGCATGAATTTTTCACATTTTATGATGCTCATGACAAATGCAGTTATAATATGTACGTTAAGATGCAAAATTAATTATATATATGAATTGCTTGTTTTTTTTATGGTTTTTTTTTTTTGATTTTGAAAAAGAATGATTTTTATGTACATGTAAATTTATGCACATGTATGAAAATAGTATGTGACATTTAAAGAATTATTTTCTTCTTTTCTCTTTTTTTTTTATGAACAAGATTTTTTTTTTATTATTTTTGCTAAGAAAAAATTATTGTAAAAATCATGAAGTATAAGACATGCGATATGTTTATTATTTACTTAAAGGACCGTACAAAGAAGGAGATAAGGGTAGAGAACTTACCCCGTTGTTGTTTTTTTTTTTTTTCAGGTTCGCAGGGAGCAGCTCAGTGCGGCGGCCGAGACGTCGAGATGACGATGATGATGATGATGATGATGATGATGATGATGGGTCGAGCCATGCCAAGTGCAGGTCGGGAGTCGCAACGGGTCCCGTGGTCGGGGTGGTGGTTTTCCCTGCTAAGCCAGTCGTCCCGAGCACATTAGTCTTTGACTTCATGTGAACATTAGTATTTCTTTTTTCTTTTGCATTTTTTTTTTATTTTTATTCTTTGTATATATATTTTTTTCTCAGAAAAGAAATCGCACAAACATTATGGAATAATGCAATATAATGTATATGATGCAATATGTTACACATGCAAAAATAAATTCACACGTAAAATAAAACTATACCAAACATCTAAAATGTAATGGCACGATTTTGAAGAAATGGATTTTGAAAATACACCTTTGGATAAGAGCGGCTTTTCGGGTGATATCGAATGGGAAAATGGCCGAATTCTTATTCTTTCGGTGCATTGTTGGCTGTTGAGTCGTGTGTCAGCCTCCTTTTGTAGGTTTTTTTTTCGCGTCAGGCAGCGGCGATGAAGCGATGGTCGAGCAAAATATCATGGTACGAGCGGCACCTCTATCAGGGATAATGGGAACATGATGATGAGGATGAGGACACTTACGGGGCTCTCATCTTTGATGAGTCTAGGGTTTCTTCTTCGCCTCGCGGAAAGGAGTATATGGGCCCGGCTTCGATGGGCCTTGTAGATCGATGGACCGTTCGGTGCTATGGCTGCAAGAAAAGATTGTTTAAAGAAAACAAGAGGGGTATAAGCGATATAGATATGTACAAATGCAAGTAATATGTAATATAAATGTCTTAATAAGTATTCTAAGTTGC
>JABEVN020002432.1:0-21451 GCA_013146195.2 Codonopsis lanceolata
GATGAAATTATGCTCAAGATGATTAATTTGTTCTAAGTTGCTTTGTTAAATAGTTTGTTGGGTTTATATGAGTATATTGAACATTGGGATTGTGGTTTTGGGCGATAGTTATGAATAGGGGATGATGAAGCCTAAGCTTCTATTCCTTGAATTTTCGGAAAACTTAGATTGAACTCAACGGAGTTAACCTTTTGTTAGTATGAATCCTAGGAACTATAATTTTAAGTCCTACGGAATTTTGGGTAGAATTCATGGAGGTCGAGCCTCCAAGAAGTTTTGAAGTGTGTGAAGCACACTTGATTATGAGAGCTTATATGATTCTCGGTTGTGATGTTTATGCTAGTTGTGGATGAATTGCATGACTAGTTTGATAGTAGAGTGTTTACCTACTTGTTTTGAGCATATGAGTATATATTACTTGTGCTTGGGTTTTGAGTCCAAATTGGCGTTTGGTTGAGTTTTGGTGGGACGATACATCGTCTTCACAATTGAGATTCGTGATCGCGATGGATCGCCGTGTCGGGTTTGCACACACCCCTCCATCGATGGCCACGGTGGGAAGTAGTTTATCTTAGTTGTAGTAATACACATGACTTTGATAACTATGGAACTCGAGCGGAGATCTGTCTCCTGGGACGCCGATATCTACGAGAGGGATATCGAGGGCACATAAGGGTTTTGCACGTGTTTTTGCAGAGCGACACGTGAGGAATTTGGGTAATGGTATCATATCCCTTATACATGAATTGTTTCACAAGTGCTTAAGTGAATAACGTGCTTGGTGAATTGGATATGATATGCTGTTTGTTTTGGTTTCTTACATGTTATACTTAATAGATAACATATTGATTAATGTTGTTAAGCATGTATGCTATCACATGAGTATTATTGGAATGTGGTTTTATGCCAAAGGTATAGATTATTATTGTTAAGTTTATATGCCTTGACATGAATATTATGGGAAGGCTATGTTATAACAATAACATGAATTACCATTGTTATGTTAATATGCTTTATCATGAATATTATTCGGATATGGCATTATGTTAAAAGCAGGAATTATTGTTGTTAAGTTTATATGCCTTGACATGTAAATCATCGGAAGGCTATGTTATATCAATAACAAGAATTATGATCGTTAAGCATATAAATGCCTTGACATGGATTTTAGTGAGATGTTATACTACAATGATAACATGTTTATTTAATGTTGAGCATGGATGTCATAGCATGATTTTATATAAAGTTATTTCATGACGATAGCATGATGTAATTTATAATTGAGCATTATGCCATGATAGGAAGTTACGGTTAGTAACTTACTAAGTCTTTGTGACTTACTTTTATTTGTTGGTTGTTTTCCCTAGATCCGAGCCGAGCTCATGGATCCAAGTAAATCAAGAAGATTGCGTTGACAAAGTATTATTTTGGCAAGGTTGCTACTTAGATAGTTTATTTGTTTTTGGTGAGGTCGTTGGGAAAGATGAAGTTATGTAAACTTCATGTTGGGGTAGCAACCTAAATGTGATTGTGTTATTTGTAATTATGTTGTTTAGCTTATTCTTTTGGTAGCCGACAAGTAGAAGTCGTGCTGGATGTTTATTTATGGTTATATCTCCATATGTTTTCTGGTTGTTAGTACTTATGTTGTTGGTAGCCGACTGGTTTTAGTCGCGCTTGGTTTATTGGTGAATATGTTAGCATGATATATTGCTAGTTAAATATTATGTTTGTTCTCCGGCATGTTTTTAGCCGTTGAGTTGTTAGACTAGAGTCTTAGACTTAGTTTAATGTTGTTCAGTAGTACTAATTTCGCCGATGACTTGGTTTATATTTTATGCTCTATATTGAATTGCATAACGGGGAGTTTGTTCTACGTGCCCAATGTTGCGCACGCGAGTCGAATTTTTGGGACCGAGAGATTAATTATCTCTTTGGTTGTTTTAGTTTGAGCTTGTTAGCTCGGGCGCCACTGTTTTATTTTATTTCGCTCGCATGTGTTTTGAGTTGTCGATTGTATCGCCGCTATGGCCCTACCCATTATTTGCTACTTGTTGTTGTTATTTGCTTTCTGGCGGCAGGACCTTGGGATTTCGTATTGGAATCCGGGTCGGGTCGTCACATAAGCTAATCTATTAATTGTGTAATAAAACACAACAAAGTGCTAAGAAACCTTATTTGTAAACCAATCACAAAAGAGTCTCCGTATGAATCTTTAAATTTCTTCTTCGAGAGATTATCATGTAGCTTCTTCAACTCTTCCATGCGCATCCTAAGAGAAAGAAAGAGTTAAAAACCGAAGTGAGGAACGAGTTGGACAAATTTTTAATTTATTTTAATCTTACTCTTCATATGGTTCCACTTACGTGGTATTAAACAACACATATCGATGAGCATTTTGCATGTCTTCATTAGACAATACAATATGCTTCTCCTTTCGAGATCGGTCGTCCATCAAATGGTCTATCATCTTGATAATCCTCGTTACGATTATGTGTTTCACCAATTTCACAAGCTTTCTTGATATATTGACTACAATATCTCATGTAAACACTCATCGGCAAGATAGGTTTCACATATGCATCCATACCGGACGTGAAGGACTTCTAACACTATCTTTGCATGTCTTCATGAATCTACAAAATTGAATAAAAAAATGAAGCAAAACTACTAGAGTATGAAGAGAAAATAATGTTTAATATATGAAATGACTAATACCTTTCAAATGGGAACATCCAATGGAACTGATTTGGTCCACATAATCGTGTTTCCCGTCCTAAATGTATTGGCGTGCATCATGATGTCGAAGAAGGAAGGAGGGAAATACCTTTCAAGCATGCACAATGTCTCAACAATTTCTTCTTCAACAACTTCTAGCTTTTCTTTATCAATCACTCTTTTGACTTATATCGTTGAAAATGAACATAGTCGAAATATTGCATTTCTTGGCCCTTTAGGTAAATTCCTCTCAATGCAATGTGTGGTAATAATTGTTGCATTAAAACATGATAATCATGGGACTTAAGTCCAAGTATCTAGTCATCTTTTGCAAAACAATTTGCAATATTTGAGCTGTCTGACGCTGGGAACCTTCAAATTTCAATAATCGCCAATAAAGGTCTCCATCTCAGAACTTGTTAGTGTATGTTGTCTTTGGTGGAAGGAACATTTTATCTTTTTCATCAACCAGTGTGCAAATCTGACCTAATTCCCATATTTTCTAAGTCTTTGGGAGCATTAAGACCATCTTTTGATTTTCCTTTGATATCAAGCGCAGTGCAAAGTAAACTTTCTCCACAATTCTTTTCAACGTGCATTAAATCTAAACAAGTGGCGCATCTTCCAAGAAGAAATACTAAAAAGAGACAATGACACTTTGTTAATTGACTAATAAAATCTACAATTTAATAAAATACTTTTTTCACCAAATATTAAATTGAAGTGTAAGAAATGGTTTACCTCGTAATAAGGCAACTCAAAAAAAATTGGCTTTTTTCTTCCACATGAGGGCCTTAACGACATTTTTCTTTTAATCTTCCTCTTCCTCTTCAGTGACCCTTACCTTTTTCTTTCCTTTGCTTGTTTCTTCCTCATTGTTCATTTCCTCCCCTTTTCCAAAATCATTTATAATATCACCAACAACTTCATAAATTTTGAGCTACCATGTATTATAGGCTTGCCCTCTTCTATGGTTCCATCAAACCAACTCTTGTTCTTTCGGTAAGGATGATTGGATGGAAGGAATCGTCGATGACCCATGTATGCACACTTGTTGCTGTAAGGTAGCCATATTGAACAAGTATCAACACCACAAATCCTGACATGCTACCTTACCCTTTGTGGTACATCCGACCAGATTTCCATAAGTTTGAAATCATTAATTGTCCACATCGAATAGCCCTCAAATTAAACATGCTCTTTTTATATGCATCGTACACCTCAACCCCACTAGTCCATAATTCTTTCAAGTCTTCAATGAGTGGCCTTAAATATACATCAATATCATTCCCTGGTTGCCGGCCCGTGGATTAACAATGTTAACATTAGGTTCTCTCTTTTCATGCATAGCCATGGCGGAAGGTTGTAAGTAACAAGCATCACAAAGCCAACGACTATAAATGGAACTTAAATTACTATAAGGATTAAATCCATCGGTAGCAAGTGCAAGTCTTAGATTTCGATTATCGATGCAAATTCAGCCAATTGTTATCGATAAAATTCCAATGAGGTGAATCAACCGGATGTCGATCTTGTTATCCTTACTATGATGGGTACTATGCCACGAATTGCAAATTTCACATGATCTGAACATCCTTCTAAATCTTGGAATAATGGAAGTACCTTAAAACCTTGGCCGTATTCCTTTCTTAGTTTTGCGCTCATCTCCTTTTCCAACGACTTTCCACCGGATTTCCCACATCTTGGGCAATTGTCTAAATCTTTCGCTTCTTTTCTAAATAGACAACAATCATTGACACATGCATGTATTTTTTTCATACCCGAGGTCAAAGGTCTTAAGTAACTTCTTGGCAAAGATATGTTGAAATCGAAGTGTATTTTCTCGGTAACATGTCTCCCAAGATTTTAAGAAGTTCAGAAATCTTTATCGAAATACCATTTGCGATTTATGTTTGAAAAGTACTACCGTCAGTCAACTTAGTGTGCCTGGCAACCCGGGTACGAGGAGTTTCTGTGACGCCCGCTCTTCGTTATCTCGGCTTGCGTGCTATACTTGCACTTCTTCCTTTGTTGACTGTATGTTTGGTTTGCGAGAGGGTCTAGATATGTATGAGACCATATTAAGACCGAAACAACATTAAGAGACTCCATATAGTTGTTGACTTGCTAAAGTTGCAAGTCGTGACTCGACGATAGTCCTGAATGCGACGATTGAGGGTTTGCTTATGCTTTTGGGTTCGTGACCTCGGTTTGGGTCCTAGACCTCTTTAATATGGTTTATTGGCATGTTTATATGCACTAGACTTCAAGTTGGAAGTGTTCCTTAAGTCTAGCGATGATTTGGGAGTTTTGGAGATAGCTGCTCGGCCTCTATCGCAGAATTGGGAATCGAGTCGCACGCCTTTGGGATTCTTATTTCCCTAGTTGTTATTCAACTTTCTAGAAGTATTTAAGCTTCTTCATTAGCCCTTAGACTTACCTTAAAGTTTCCTTTCACTCCTGCTCGCGACAGAGTTCATTCGCTGCTCCAGGTTTCCTCGAGTTGTCTCGAATGTCGAGTTCTTCGGTGTGTGTTTCTGATTTGTTTTGAGTTGGGTTAGACCCTAGAATGGTTGCCCATAAGTTTGGGATCATTTAGAACATGTTTGGACCAAGTTTTGGAGATTTAGAGGCCGAGGCGCCCCGGCACCTCATGAGGCGCCTCAAGTACCGAGCATTATTATGCGACGTAGCCCAGCGGCCGCATGGAGAGGTGAGGCGCTTCAACCTCGTGATGCCGGTATGGATTTTTGCCCCTGCTTGAGTTTGGACGACTATACCTATTCTACCCTCATTAAACCCCTCTAAACCCTTCCTAACCTTCCTCATACTTAACCCTAAACATGTCCTAACATTGGAAGTTAATTAAAGCTAGATTAGTGATTGATTAATCCTAATCTCTACTAATTGAAACAAGGACCTCTGTTCCCTTTTTGCCCTTTTATTGCTTTGGGAAGTATAAATAGCCTAACCCTTCACCAATTCACCAAATCTCTTCATTTCTTCTTCTCATTCATACGTATATAATAGAGAGAGTCCAAGGAGATTTCAAGCCCTTGCCCTAGCTTCTCTCTCTTCGATCCAAGACGATCCACCCACCCGATTTCCTTCAAACTTCAGAATCTTGAAGCCCTCGACGAGTAGAACAACTTCACCGATCGGATTTGTGTTCTCTTGAGTTTTCACTCAAGCTAGGTAAGTTACTCCCTTTTGATTTTGGTTCATTGGCCCTAAGGAAAACAACCTATATGCTATTTGTGGGCAATGAACACTTGATATGCTTTGTATGTGTTAAGTTGGGGATTTTTGGAAGTATGAATTTGTTAGGAGCATTTGTAGAGTGATTTCTATGATTGTTGAATATGTTATTACTCTTCATTTTGTGTTTCTAGGCTTATGAGCATGCTAGAAATCATACCTATATGCTATTTGGGTTTATTGTGGAATTATGCCTATGATTGGGGCTTTGGATGTATGAACTCACATGATATCATGAGTAGGAACAATTAAGTGGGATTATGAGATTTATGAAATGGGTTTTGATTTATGTTGGGATTTTTGTTGTGAATTTTAGGGCTTGAGAATTTAAGCCCGAATTATTGGATATATTGTTGTTAAATAAAGTGGGTATTAAGGTTGACATGGATGAAAGGTTGAAGAATGAAACTTAGTGTTTAGACTCTACGGAGTCGTAATGGGTTCAATATTGTGTTAACGAACTCGGGTTGAAGTCCTACGTCATTTGGGTTTCGTTGACTATGACTATGATGAATTCTTGGATTTTAGGCTTGGGAAATAAGCCCGGATTATTTTTGGGAGAATTATTATAAACTTGAATGATGTGCTGAGTTTGGGTTGTATGAAATGTGTATTTAATGAAATGCGATATTAAGACTCAATAGAGTTGTTATAGGTTCAATATTATGTTGGTGAGCCTTAGGTTTAAATCCTCGATGTTCGGGTTTGGTCGGTCTTGATTGTGAGTACCCGAGCATCTCGAATTGTGTCCCATTTGTGACTCCCGCGATATAGAGGTTTATTGAGGATTTATTTAAGGAGTGTTCGTTAGGGCACAAAGCGTTAGAGATCAACCTATGATCTCGTATTACCTTAAGAAATGATTATTTGAATGGGTTCTCTCTTAGGGAATTTGGTCGCGTGCACATGAAAGCACTTGCGAGGATATGACTACGGCTTAGTTTTGGTACCCTTGAGATTGGGTTGATAATGTCGAGTATGTATGACAATCGGGACTATGGTTGAGTCCGGTGTACCTTGAGCAAAGCTTAAATGCTAAGTCTTGGTTTATAGTTGTTCTTAGACTAAATAATAGCCTTTGGTTTAATCCTGAGTAGAGGGCTTTAGTAGACCTCATATTGTGATTTCTTGAGTTTATATGGTACGTTAACTGGGTTGTGACTTGAGGGTTATGAATACCTCAAATATGTGGTTCTTGGACTAAAGTTAGTTGGATTGTTGAGTATGTGCAAATATATGTGCATTGTTAAATTGTGTGTGAGAGCTTGACCTACTTGATTTGATAAGTCCGCTCTTGACGGTCTTGGTTCTTGTTTGAGCATGCGAGTAAATATCTGCTTGTGCATTGCATATAAGCCCAGCTGGCATTATTTGAATTGGTTTTTCTGTCAGGGTAGGACGATACATCGCCTATACGAATCGTAAGATTCGTATTCGCTATGGATCGCCGTACCTGGGACCTCACACACCCTCCACTGTTGGCCCCAGTGGGGAAGTTAGCCCATCTCGTAACCAGTAGAGCGAATGGATTATGCTATTGAGTCTGAGAAAGGGCTCCCTCTTGAAGGCGTAGCCGCTCAGCGCGTCGATGTATCAATCACGTGCATCGTGTCACGAACTAGTATAACATTGTGTATTGCAGGAGCAACACAACGGCACTGTTGGGTAACTTCTCTATCCCTTATGTGGCTTACTATGAGCACTTATATGAAAGATAATGTGCTAAGTGGTTTATGAAGTTTATGTTACTTGGTGACTTAATACAAGCTTATTGTTGGTATGCTTTAAAGATGCCATGATTTTATACATGCTTGTGCATTATGCCATACCACGCCATGCTATGCCATACATTGCATTTAGTAACTTACTGGGTCATTATGACTCATTTCGTGTGTTTGTTTTCCTTAGTTTTTGCAGTAAGCTCGATAGTGCGCGTTGAAGCTTCGGGCGCTTGTTCGATATCAGGTGGTCTTCCGGGCAATAGCTTGGGGTTATTAGTATTATTATGTTATGTATCTGTGAGAAACGAATGTAAAGTTATGTAGACTTTACTTGGGTAGATTATGTTAGTACTTTCTTATTGTATTATTTTGGTAGCCGACTCGTTTGGTCGAGCTGTTGTATCTTTTAGAAGTTATTCCCTTGTTATTTCGAGCATGCTTTAGCTCACTCATCCTAGTATTGTTGGTATTGTCATCTCCGACGACGTTAGTCGTGAGACTTGGGTTTAGTTGTTAGAATTTGAATATCTTGTTCTTTTAGTTGATTTATTCCTCCGGCATGTTAGCCGTTGAGTTATTGTTTATCAGGTTGGGTTCTTGTTGCTTCGCCGGCCTTAGGTTGCCGATGGTTTGTTGTACGTGCGCAATGTTGCGTCACGCGAGTCGTAGGTTTGTCGAGAGATAGTCGTCTCTCAGCCTTGTATTCCTTGGTTTATAATTATAGGCTTTGGTCCCGTCTTTCAAGCTTGGGTTCACTTATGATTCGCTTCCGCAGATTTTAGTTTTTGGTTATTCGGTTTTTGCCGTTATGGCTTTACATTCCTGTTTAGTGTTGGTTGGTTTAACTCTTGACTCGCACCACCACGCTTAGCGGGTGCTTGTCCGTCTCTTAGTCTGTCTTGACGGCACGACCTTGGGATTCCGCATTGGAGTCCGAGTCGGGTCGTCACATTCTGCTTCTTCCAACAATTTAGAATACCCTCCATCTATCCTTTCTTTGGTATAATCTACATTCTTTTCCTCATTAACTTGTGCATCTACAAACATCCTGTATCTATTTGGCATTTCATCGCGATCACATGTTACTTTAGAGGAAGAGGCCGGACGTTCTTCCCCGTGAAAAATCCATATATTGTATGTTTGGTCCATCCCAAACATAATCAAGTGTGACACTACATCGTCACCGGTCTGGAAAGTGATATTTCTGCACCGAGTACAAGGACATTGAATTTTTGGTGGATTTCCAAGCTTATCCATAGCATTTGCAATGAAAGCTTTAGCTCCCGCCCTATATGCAGGCAATGGTCTACAAATAGAACTTAATATAAATAATTTGCCAAGTAATACAAGAGCATGTTGGTGCCAAACTAACATTAAAGTTTAGATTCAAAACCTTGGAACATTCACCCAGGCTTTATCCATCGAAAGATGAGGATAATAACTTTACACCTAAACTGAGCAAATACAAACATTAGAAAATAAAACTTATTAATTCAGAAGAACAAGATAGAAAGCAAGTCACTTTCATTGAAAGCATCCCATTTAAGCTCGCTATAGATCAATTCAGTGCGGCTTGAGGTGAATTTTTTAATAACAACTAGTTAATCATACATAATTCAACAATAAAATTGAAAATCATTGAACATAAAGTGCTAGATGATTTGGAATAAGTTGTCGTAAATTCTATTAAGAATTTTCTAGTATAGCAGGTATATTTCCTTTCCCCAAGCTCATTTTGGGAGACGGTGTTAATGTTGGTCCTGTGGATGGGGAGGAGGAGGAGGAAAAGGGCAACACTGATCTTTCCGCGTTTTCGCGAACGGAAGTTACTGTGATTGATACGAGCTTTCCATCGTGGAAATTTGAGAAGATGCTGTTTAGGAGGAAGAATGTGTGGACGGTTCGTGACAGGAAGTGTAAGTCGACGATTACTATTAGAAGAAAGCGAAAGCCGAGTTTAGTGAATGAGAGTGGTTATGCTGGTGTGGAGAAGAAGCAATGTAGTTCATCCAAGGATGCGAATGACAAAGAGGGTTTAGTTCCATCGCATGAGGTGAGAGCTTTTAATTACTGCATATCTGTTTACTTGGCTTCTTGTGAATTATATTTAGTTCAAGATTAGTATGTTTATGGTGGATGACTCACTTCAATATATGGAATGTGATACTTCATGTTTGAAAATAATCCTCTTGTTCTATGGTTGTATAATCTGGTCCTGTTAAGTGTTTTAGTATTTGCATCATACATGTTCTATCTTGTTCTGTGTTTCCTTACTTTTACCGACCAATTGGAACATATGTAGCAGCACATGACTTGGGCAGGAATTGCAGCAAGGCTATTAAGAACGTAACATTACCATACTTTATTGTCATGGGATTAGGCTGTAACCTACACAAGTACGAATAGATATACAGGCGCATGTATGTTTCTAGCCCGAAGGATGGCTGACATTTCTGGTTACATAGACAACATTTTTTGTGACACTATTAAGGATTCTTGTTATAATCAATGATTAATGATATCTTTCATATTGGTTTTCAGCTACTTGTGTAAGTTGTTCAATTCTGTGTTGATGGATGTTCTGTGAGACATTATATGCAATAACAACAATGTTAGGCAACTATAATGTCAAAGTCAAGTTTCTATGCCTCCCACCCCACCCTGTTTAATTGCAAGCTTACTGACTATTGATGCCTATGTTGAGCGAGGAATTCAACCTGATACAATATTAGATTCCTACTGTCATCAATTAATTATTGAGCTCTAAGCTTCACATACCATCTCCTAAAGTGAGAATGTTTTACTCCCTTTGATCCACTCAAAGAGTTTAAATTTTTATTTTGCAACATGTCACATAAAGAGTCTTGTTTCAAAAACTAAGCTTGTAAATTTTATGATTTTTCAATTTTATTTTTATTACACTAAACTTGAATCAGACAAAGTTCTCTTAATTACAGTTATGTCTGAAAATATAACTAAATCCTTAAAATCTTTGACTTACAAACATAAACTTTTTTGAGCAGAGAGGGGGAGTATCTATTTCCATACAGTATAATGAGGTGGAGTTATTGTGGTCTTAGATGAGGATGGAAAATACCCACCTCTCCACCCCCGTACGTGGAATGTGCATGTTCGGGGTATACTTCACGGGCGGCCTAGCAACTTCATCCTTGAATGTTTTCTACTTTTGGGACCCTGACAGAATTTCTTGCTGTTTTCATAACTGCTTTTAGTTTACTGGGACGTAGCTGTTCATTATCTTTAAAGCGATAAGATGAGAAAAATGAAAATAATTCTATGGTAAATGATGTCTCTAATTTCCAGGACAACCAACTATCATGTTGAATATGAAATCAACGTCAGAAGACACAACATGTTTGCGGTTTTGAGAAGTTTATAAGAGATCAAAAAAATTTGCTCAGAATAAAAATCAAACTGAAACCTCAAAAATGTTTAATTCATACCACTTTTGGTACAGCTAACTAGGGACCCACTTGAAATTCAGGATAGAAGGGATGGTGGAGAGCCTTTTCTTGATTTTCGGAAGATGAACCTGCAATAAAAAAATATAGTACCCCTTGAGATAGTTGAACATCAATATATAAATTATGTGACACCAGAAGAACCAAAAGTTCGATTACTTATGCTATTAAAGAGCATGGAGAAGTACAAACCAAAAAGAAGCCCATAAAATGTCAAGCAAGGCGTAATACTAACATATTAACTCGAAATATATGTGGGTTTTCTGTTTGCCTTTCATGAATGTTCTAAACAAGTTAATAAGACAGACAAAATTTACTGCACGTGTCATCATGGGAGTTGAGAGGTTAGACACTTATGTGATCTCAAATTTACATAGATAGAGATCTCCTTTAGAACTACACATCAAAAGGACAACAAGAAAATGCACTTTCTCTAGAAAGACGCTGAAGAAAGGCTAAAGAGATCCTTAATGAACATACTGGATTCTGCATATTTTCATCAGTTGTCCCTCACTCAAATTTACGACTTGGTTATCACTAAGAATACTACTTATTTCCGAAGATGCTACAAATTTGATCACAATGAAGAAATAGATCTCCTGTGGAGAACATAGACAATATAGGATTTTAAACTAACAGCAAAGCTAAGTTCTACTATATTTATTTCATGAGGTGCATCAAATTGGTTCGAAATGGTAAAAGATATACAGAGATTGGAGGAAGATATAGCACTTTGCACAAACAGTAAAGCTTAAAAACTTACTTCCAAAGGTGAGATTATCGGGCGAGTATCCAATATGTCGCTGAGCCGCAGAAGCGCTTGAATGTTCTAGTGTGTGATGCTAAAAGAACAACATCTTGAACTCGAAATAGAACCGCTAAGCTTCATGGAGTTTGTCTCGAATGCAACCATTTGAAGAGCAAAGCAATAAACCGCATGATACATGCAGAAGTTTGATCATGGGCTCAGAATCGATCGTGGTCAAGAACAACTATCTTTTTTTATATAAGTAAGAATAAAATAAATAAAAAGCGTCAAAAGAGGTGACGCGTCAGCAGCAACTATCTTACAGGGAGTAAATGCTAAAAATCAATTACAGGTTAACAGTCATGAGATTCATATTTTTGTGACGTCTCCCTATACAGTATACCAGCTACACAAGCCATAAAGCACAAAGATAAGAATTAGTTGTCGCAATATGGGGTTTTTGTGTACCGGCACTATCTTGTTTTTCCTCTAGGTCAAGTTTCAAGGGTTTGGTAAAAAACAGATAAGAATAAGTTGTGGCAATATGGGGTTATTGAACATTAACTGATTTCAACATTTTCTTTTGATAGATTTGTTGACTAAGAAATGTACACTTGTTAAAACAATTGACAGAAGTAGACATGGAACATGGTACAACTAGACACAACATAACCTTTGGCGATTGACCCAACAAAATAAAAGCGTAATTTGAGAACGCACCATGTGATCTCAAAGCATTTTGTCAATGCATGCAGGAAACATCATTGAAACAAGTACACGTCATTTGTAAATTACTTCCATTGATCGTTTCTATTTTTTTTTTTTTTGTAGATTTAGCAATCTTAGTAGAATTTAATACCTCATCTAATTCCTTACTTATAAGCTTCTTTAGGGGATCAAGAGTATATTTGCCAAGTTGAAGATCTTCCTCCAAAAGTCGGCGAGCTCCAGCCACAACAGTAATTTCCTCATACTTAGCTCTCAAGTAAGTAGATCTATTCCAAATCGCCTTCCTTACTGTGGCCTCACTTGGAATTTCATTCTTTTCATTGCCTTGAGCTTCCAAATTTCCAGATTTGGTGGATTTACTCCTTGTTAAAAGTCCCATTAGAGGAGATTCTTCCATTTTCTCCTCGTCATGCGCATTAAGTTCCTTAACATCTTCCTTGGCCTCATGCTCTTCGAGGCTCGCTTCTTATTTTTTACTTGGAGATATTTTTGTCATCGCATTCATTCAAGAATCGGCTTGGTCGCGAAAATTTTGAATACGGGAATGCATAGCTTGCTGTATTCGGGACTCAATATCTCCCTCCTCCTCCTCCTCCTCCTCCATCTTTCCTTCTATCCCCGTCTCCACAAGAAAAATCTCTGGCCATGTCATCATTAACTAGCCCATTGTTCACTGCATGTTCTCTTCTTAAATTATTCCCTACCTTTCACTCCGCATTTGCAAATGTAGAAAATTAAGAGCACGTGTATAATGAATGGACCAATCATAATCTTACATCAATGGTGGACCCAAAAATAAGAACGTAACACTCAAATCTCAAGAAATAAACTACGCAAATTGGGGCAAGCTCTTAATTACAAAATGTTGGCACCGATGATAATGTGTCAAAGCTTTGTGGGAGCTATTCAACCAAATTAATTTTCACATCTCTCATAGTAACCTCAGAAATGTAGGCTAGGCTTCATGTCTTTAGGGAATTTTAATAGGATCCTGTTTGGTTTCTACTGGTAGCACACAAATAAACAACACTTAAGCAGACACAAGAAGACCTTGAAAGGTTGAAAAGTGATGTATAGTACAGCAATTAAAGATTTCACAGCCGTCCAGTAGGATTCAAGCTTATATTACGCGATGCATCCCACAAGTAATCCTCGGAGTCTGGAAATTTGAGGTTTCACCTTTCAAGATTGTACAACAGAAAGACCTTTGTGCTTGTGTTAAATGTGCTAGGCTACTCAAATCCTTGTCTCAAGTAAAACAGAAAGGAAAGAGACAAAAAAGAAAAAGAAAAAAAGTGACATAAGAAGAACAACATAAAGGGAGTAACCAGTCTTCTGCAGAGTAGGATGAGTAGTGATTTGGACATGAAAAGGCACGATTAGTGTCGAAATCGACTTCGAATGAGTGAAAGCTAGCTCTTGAAGTAGTCACTTCTCAACTATTGATTGTAAAAGGTTCTCTTACATAACTCATATCAATTTCCTAGTTCATCAAAAATGGGTGTGCCGATAAGGTTTAGTATAAAATTGAAGATGTAAAATGTCTCTACTTTCAGAGAACATGTTTCTGCTTTACCTTTAAGTTAATCACAAATTTTATTTTATTTTATTTTTAACCCTCTCGATGCTCTCTCATAGAATCCTGTAGGAATGTAGGTTAGGTTTCATGTCGATGGAGGATTTTTGCAGATAATATGATCCTGTTTGGTTTCTACTGGTAGCACACAAATACACAATACTTGAGCAGACACAAGAAGACCTTAAAAGGCTGAAAAGTGATGTGTAATTTAGCAATTCTGGATTTTGCGAAATTCTAGTAGGATTCAAGCATATTACGTGATGCATCCCACAGTAATCCTCGTGAGTCTGGAAATTTGAGGTTTCACCTTTCGAATGTGCTAGGCTACTCAAATCCTTGTCTCAAGTAAAACAAAAACTAAAAAGAAATAAGAAAGAAAAAGTGACAAAGGAAGGTACATCAAGACAGCTAAAGATCGTTTAAACGCCTCGATATAGTCATATAGGAAGGTCACACCAACTAGATTTGTACAAGATTCTGTTCCTTTGATTAAAGGAAATATAAATCCTAGAGATAATAAAACAGATGAAATAACCAATTTTGCTTCTAATGAAGAGTAAAAAGAACCGAGATGTCTGGTAACATAAGCAAAAAGGGACACCTTCACCTTACAAAATCAAGGCGCCACCCATCAAAACCTATATCATTCCGGAGCCAGTTTAACCACTTTTTCACATCTCTTCTTACAAATTCCTATGAATGATCAATGTTTGGTGCTGCATGAAAGATGTCGCCTGAAATTCATAGTAAAAGCAGATAAGCAGGAGCCGTTGAGCACTGTTAGAGCCAATATTATTCCACATTTCCACTGCTAGAATGCTAGTAGGACAAAGTAAATTCCCTGGAATATAATGTTTGGAATTGCTCTATGGATGATTTGGGAAAACTGAAACAGTAGTATTTTAGAGAGAGAGATTACCCTCAAAGAGGTGCCGGTCAGGACAATTTTAAACATGAGTGAAGAAGTTGGAGCTGTCTAAAAGATCAAGAACCCAAGGAAAAAAGGTATGAGGCGATCAGTCAAATGGGAAACGCCCCATTTGGATCGGTTGGTAAACACAGATGGGAGCATAGACAATAAAACGGCAGACTAGGTGCAGAGGATCTGACAAGAAGAGATGAAGGAGAATGGCTTGGTAGAGTCATGAATTAGAATTGACAGAGCATCATTGAAGAAGTTGAGCTAGTAGGAGCAAAAGCAGGTCCAGCCATGGCCTGGGAGTTGGGATTTAAAAAAGGTGATTTGGATGCTGACACAAATGTTGAGGCCTTGAAATGGAATATCAGTGTGATTAGTGGGGATGCTAATGATTGGATGATTAAGGAATGCAAGGAAAAGATTGGATGATTAAGGAATGGAAAGAAAGGTTGATGGAAGGATTGAATATGTGTAGTAGGGCAATAACAATCCAGATTGGCCTGCAAAGCAGGGAGCAAATCTTAGTAAGGAGTGGATGAAGCTAGTTAGCCTCCTATTAACATGGCCATGCAGTCAGAGTTACATGGGTATGGGCTGGCTAGGCCTAGAGCTCTGTGGTTGTGTTATACTTATCCATTGTACCAAAAGAAAGTAGGGGGATGCATTGAGCAACTGGTTGCCTAGTTATCAGCTCACCAATAAATACATCCAAGGGAAAAAAAATAGACATCTAAATAATTCGTCACTTTTCCATTTCCAAGAGACCTTGTTTAAGCTGAAAAAATCAATGACTTATTTGTGCAACTAACAGGAGTAACTTGAAATGCTATTATAGGATGGGAGGAGATCGGACAGGTGATTTTGTATGTATAGTCTATGTGGATGGAAGTAGAATTCTTTTGCATCAACTGCAATATAGGGAATCAAGAAAGCAGTATTTCATCAGGAAATCAAGTCACGGCTTTACATGACAACAATACACCACAAGGAGCAAATTATCTCAAAATAACTTAAAGGAGTGCAATAAGATAATGTAACGGTAGGTTCCATTACGTTTCAGAGAATGTACACAGTAAACGCACAAGTGGGAAGCCTAGTACAAATTAATTTTCTGTTCAAGTTCATCCCAAATATTATACCCAAAAGAAATAGTCAAGGACAAACTTCAAATCCACCAAAATAGTCAATTAAGTTGAAATTGAAAAAAGGCAACTAAATTAGGGTTCATAGTTAATCAATTAGACATCTATCTTACCAGAACAAAATTGTCGATTCACCTAGCAGTCCAGGGAGGCTGAGAGACTTCCATATGCTAGTAGTACCCGGAGACGAGAATTGCGTCTTGCTCTTTACCGCTGAAGACTAGAGTTTGATGCGAAGGGCAAAAGCGAAGATGAGAATCGTGTCTTGGGATTAGGATGAGAGCGTAGGTTGCTATGCGACGGGAAACAACGAGGGCGAAGAAAACAGTGAACTCGGTCTATGCGCGCGACTGGTTGAGGGAGAGCGAATGAGCGGTTTAGGTTTTCTTTCACACTCTTCTCATCTGATGGCCTAAAATTTCAAGTATTACCGCGGATAAAAATTAGAATACCCGGGAACATTGCCGCTTTGTTTTTTTTTGGGTATTAACCTATACAACGTTTTTATATCAAACGTTGTCATACAGTGAGTGAACCTACAGTTGTCATACAGTGAACCTATACAACGTTTTTATATCAAACGCTGTCATACAGAATCTATTACAGCGTTTCTATCAAAACGTTGTCATATGGTGAATCCAATACAACGTTTTTTGCACAAACGTTGTCAAAACCGGGCATAAAAAATATAACACATAGCCTACTACAACGCGTTTTTCAAAAACGTTGTGAACACATATCCTACCACAACGTTTATTGTAAAAACGTTGTGTAAACTGACCTTTACACAACGTTTGTCTAAAAACGTTGTAAAAATAACATTGTAAATAGTAATTTTTGTTGTAGTGATATGATTTATAAGTAAATATCTACTTGATTGGATTAGTACAGTGTGTTGTACTTTTCCCTTTATTTGAGCATGTGAGTATATATTACCTGTGCTTGAGTTTGAGTCCAGATGGCGGTTTTGGTTTGAGTCTTTGGTGGGACGATACATCGTCTTCACGAATTGTGAGATTCGTGATCGCGATGGATCGCCGTAATTTGCACACCCCCTCCATCGGTGGCCACGGTGGGAAGTAGTTTATCTCGCTTGTAGTAATACACATGACTTTGATAACTATGGAACTCAAGCGGAGATCGTCTCGGGACGCCGATATCTGAGAGGATATCGAGGGCACATAAAAACGTTTTGCACGTGTTTTTGCAGAGCAACACGCAGAAGAATTGGTAATGGTATCATATCCCTTTTATATGAATTGTCTCACAAGTACTTATGTGAATAATGTGCCTTGTGATTTGGATATGATATGGTGGTTGATTTGGTTTCATAAATGTTATACTTTATAGATAACATGTTGTTTAAGGTTGTTAAGCATAAATGCTTAAACATGAACATTACTTGAATGTTGTATTATGCCAAAAGCATGGATCATTATTGTTAAGCCTAATATGCCTTGACATGATTTTTGGTGAAATGTTATGCTATGATGATAACATGTTTTATTAATGTTGAGCATGGATGCCAGAACATTATTTTTATATAAGGTTATTATGTGAAGATAGTAAGATGTACATGTTTTATTTGAGCATTATGCCATGCCATGACATTGCATCTTTAGTAGCTTACTAAGTCATTATGACTTACTCGTTTGCTTTGTTTTCCTTAGATTCGAGCCGAGCTAGTACTGGCGAAGGAACCGAGCCTACGATAGAAGTGTAATTTTTATAAAGGTTGCTACTTTAATTTATTTTTGTAGCCTTAGTTATTTGGAAAGGACGTTTGGGAAGTGAAGTTATATAGACTTCACTTTGGGTAGTAAGATTGTGTTATTGATTTGGTTCTTGTAATTGTAAATTATTAATAATTGGTTTTTGTGAGCCAAAAAATGTTAGTCGAGCCAAGTTGTTTAAATACATATTTATTCTATCTCAAGTTATTTATATTGTTGGTTATGTTGTACTCCGGCATGTTTAGCCGTTGAGTGTGTAGACTAGAGTCTTAGACTTAGTGTAATTTTGGGTTCCAGCTGTAACGTCGCCGATGACTTGGTTTATTTGTGCTATATATTTGTATTGCATGACAGGGAGTTTTGTTCTACGTGCCCAATGTTGCGGCACGTGCGTCGAATTTTTGGACCAAGAGATTTATGATCTCTTTGGTTGTATTTGGTTTGAGCTTGTTAGCTCGGGCGCCACTAGGATATTTTGTTTAGCTTCCGCATGTGTTTTAAGTTATTGGTGTATCGCCGTTATGGCCTTACCCATTATTTGTCATTGCTTGTTGTTTTGCGTGTTTTGACGGCACGACCTTGGGATCTCGTATTGGGATCCGGGTCGGGTCGTCACAGTTGGTATCAGAGCTATTGGTTAGCTGTCTGCCAGGATAGGTTCCTTGGCCTAGTTGGGGGTTGGTTTTGTGTGATTTGTTATATCTTAACGTCGAGAGTTATAGTATGTTAAGATGGTTGAAACTAGAATGGGTGTTAGCACTAGTAGAGGTGCAGGTGTTGATTAGTATAAGGTGGTGCTAGTAGTGTCCATGATTTCCACCAGAGAATTGGTGGCAAATATTATGATATTGTGATTTAATATTTATGGATTTTCACAGAATTAGCTCATTAGAGTAAAGTACTTAGTACCGGATGAGACTAGGAAGACTCCCTAAATCGTGAAAGAGTTAAGGATTAAGGATAAAATATTATGGGCAATTTATTATATTACAGCTTGCAGATTTTCGAGGGGCTGTGGACTATACTTATGAGGAAAGGGTTAGATATTAATGAATGCACCCGAGAGAGTACCTCGGGAATGGTTAAGGTTATGATGTGGTTAGAGGGCAGTTAGTACCTCATAAAATTGTGAAAATCTGTAGACTAGTAAGCGGAGTGATGCTTTTACCTAAGGTCATAGATGAAGAGGTGATAAATTGTTGTATAAATTTGTTTGGGAAATGAAACACCGAGCGTAGGTGTTGGAGCAATACAGGTTAAGTTTTTGCTTATGGTGGTGATCACATTAGAAAGGATTGCCTTAAGTTGAGGATTTACGACTCTAGGAGTGCTAATAAGCGGTCTAGTAATTCTTAGTGAGATGGTCACAGGCGACCTAGAGTTTGAGATTGTGTGTCAAGTGTGGCGGCTGTGGCCATCGCGAGGTTTTGAGACCTACCCGAGATATGAGGTAATTCCTTATACGGATATTATGGTTGTTATTACCGTTATTGTGAGTGCACGTTGTATTGGTAGCTCATATGCATTCATACATACATTGCATTGTGTGTTGAGATTTATTGATTTTTGCTTTCCTTGATTTATTGATATTATTGAGGAAGGATATCCCGGTATGGGATTGGTTTATGGTTTTGGGTTGAATCTTGATTTGTCGGTAGGCAATCAATCATGGTATAAAAATGTGATTTTAGTATGCCTAGATATATGGCTATGTTATGCATATATGAAGAATGTATATGTGATAATGTTACTAGTGGTCTGTTAAATTTGTATGCTCTATAGAGATATGTGTAATTATGTAAGTAAAATAATTATACGTTATTGTGTGATTTTTATGCGAGTAGAGATGCGCTCGAATCGCCGCGGGGTGATAACTTGGTGGTTATGGGATGCGTTAAGATTATTACGGATCGGTATACCGTTTTATTGCGACTAGTAGAGTTTCGTTGTCACGCGAGGGTATTTCGTGTGTGTTTTATTGAAGACGAGATTTTTGGGTTAAGGTAATGATAGACTTTACGGAGTTTTGACGATTGAGGGCGCTAGAGCGAATATTACCTCTTTTCCTTGGATTCGTTATGAAAATGTTGTTAGGCGAGTATAGTGGATATACAAACCTTGTAATTTGTTAGAAGTACCATTGTATAGAAAATTAACACGATGGAACTTTATGAGAATATATGATTGGATTAGTAATTACACATAACATAGTAATTGCTTGATTGTGTCGTATGCATGGCTAATAGTTATATGAACTACAAGGATTATATGAGTTACATGAATTGTGTGAATTACATGGAGTATATTTGTTGAAGTATGATGATACTTGGGGATTATATGTCATATTTGTATGATATACGTGTATACATGTGGCATAGCTAATGATAGGGATTTTATCATTTGCTTGGTGATTAATTTATAAGTAAAAAATTTACATGTTGTTTGTAGAGTATAAACATGACTAGTATTAACACATGTATTGTATTTGTGATGGGAATTAACATATGGCTTTTATGTGAGCATGCATGGTAGATGCACTCTGATAAGAGAAAAGATATGGTTTACAAAAGTAATAAATGTAATTAACGGAAATAGTTGTATTTGAGTATGAACATGCTTATATGCATTAGTAAGCAATGTAACTTGTTTAGAGTATTGCATGATAAAATCTTGATTATCATTGCCTTATGAATATACCATGATTACACCGTTGCATGATTATGTGTAGAGACCGTAGTGAAGGATGCTTAAGATTTTCTCATAACCTTCGCAGATCCTTAACGAAAGTTGGAAATCTAATTTAGCCGCACTCCTAAATTGGTGATCAAAAGAGGTTCGCTGGTGGACTAGATTGGTAGCAGTAGGTTAGAAATTGACTAAACCTCTTAAATAAAAAGGAAAGGAAAAAGAAATTCGAAATAAATTTTATTCGATGCTATTATGTGCTCTTATGTGTCTTCTCCATGATTTGGAAATTACAGTATGGGCATGATCATGAAGATTGGTTTACTTGTTTTGGGGGTGTTGTGGAACACCCTCCTTTAAAATTGTGAATTTGCTCTATCGGCAATCTTTACTATTTTGATTTAGAAATTCTTGCATTCAAATCTCATGGCTCCCAGAAACAAATAGTTTCGAGGAGATTTGCGTTTATGTCTTTGAATATGCTTTGGTGACATATTTGGAATCTACATGGTTAATTAATAAATAATGGAGTTTATGTGTGCTTTGCGACTCATGTATGCGAGTCAAGTTATTTTCAACTTTAAGCGTTTGGCAATATGGTTATTGGAAATTTTTGAACTTGTGAAGTTGTGAGATTTTTTAGTTTGACTTCCGACTACTTGTTTGGTTATTGTGATAATAGACTCGGAGATTGAGTCTAGGTTTATGGTTTGTGCATCGAGTGTTCACCGGGATTG